>SJYX01007270.1:614558-673221 GCA_006410675.1 Oreotragus oreotragus | reverse complement strand
ACAGACCCTGACCTGGAGGCTTACAGACCCTGACCTGGAAGGTTTAACTTTCCAGAGAGTCAGAAAAACAAGTTGTGTAAACTGTGTGTTATCCGCAGAATTATGTCGCCAAACCCTCACAAGCCTATCCTTGTAAAGGTCAGCAGTATTGTGACCAATCATGATATATCTATACCTCCCCGCCCAATGTGGTTTTTTGTGCTTAAAAACTGTTCTGTAACTGTCATCGGGGTTCGCTCCTTGCTTAAGGAGGACAGAACCCCGGCGCGCCGGTTCAATAAATCCTCTTGCTATTTGCATCGATCCTGTGTCTTGGTGGTCTTGGGCGACGGACTCCAGGGCGGAACCGTGTGGTTCAACAGCATGAATCTCACACACCCATGGGTAGCATCCTCGGGTCATGCCTGCAATTTCGCCTTCCCTAATTTTCTGGCCCTCCCACACCTTTGCACACATCAGAGAGAAGCAAAGAGCCCATTCCATCAGAACCAGCCTTACTGCAAGAGGTGACCCTGCCTTCGAAGGGGAGAAACGGTGCTGTGATGGACGGCAGCAGTGGGAGACACCTGCCGTGAGGAGGCCTTGGAGCTGAGATGGGAAGAATGAGGAAACCACGGTCCTGCGAAGAGCAGAGTGAACGTTTCCAGGCGAGGCGGAGCGAGCAGAAGGCCTTCTTGTGGAGTAAAACCTCCGTGCCCAAGGAGGAGAGAGGACCGCCCCTTCAGTCCCGAGGAGCTCATCACTGAGTACTGTATGCCCTGATGTCGTTTTCTTCATGCTTTTTCTGTTTTTTGTTTTTTGTTTTTTTTTTCTCAGGTGGGGTGGTTAAGCTGTTTACATTCATTATTTTATAGCCTTCATTCAGTTGGGAACATTTTTGCATGTTATTTTTTTCAAATACTTTTTCTGTTTTTCCTCTCTTCTTCTTTTGGGATCTCCAATTATATGAAAACAAGGTTGCTTGAAACTGCCCCCCAGACCACTGATGGTGCTGTTTGACTTGTGTGTGTGAGTCCATCTCTTTTTCTCTCTGTTTCATTTTGGATAGTTTCTTTTGCAATATATTCAAGTTCATTTGAGACTTTTTTTTTTCAAGTATCTTTTCCTCTACCATGTCTCGTCTGCTACGAATTTCACTGAATGTATTTTTCTCCTCAGCCACCAGAGTTTTCATTGCTAGGAGTTCGGGAAGGGGTTGGGTTTTTTGTTCATTTATCTGCTTTTCATTTGCAGCGGCACACATGGACCTAGATGTTGTCCCGGTAAGTGAGGTAAGCCAGACGGAGAAAGGCAGGTACCACATGGCATCACTTCTATGTGGAATCTAAAGCCAGGGCACAGATGAGCTTATCTACAAAACAGAAATCGAGTCACACATACGGAAACAAATGTACGGTTACCGGAGGGGAGGTGGGGAGAGAGCCTGGGAGACTGGGATCGACACAGACACACTAGAAGCCTGGTGAGCCACTGTGTATCTCCCGAGTCTCTGTCACTGGCATGCTTGATTTTTCCTCTAATTTCTTGAACATAAAGAACACAGTTACAGCGATTGTTTTAAATGCTTGTCTACTAATTCCACCCTCCGTGTGGTTTTCAGGTCTGTTTAGGGCCTGTTCCTATTTGTCTAGTTCTTTACATAATGACAATTTTTTACTGAATGATAGACATCATGGACCTAGTCTGTGATGGATGTTTCTAGATTCCTACAAATACCCCCAGGCTTTATTCTCAGGCACAGCTACCTTTCTGAGAGCAGTTTAATTATTTCAGGTCTTGCTTTCAGTGGGACCGAAACAGCCATGACTCCAGGACTAAGGACACCCCCTCCTCAGGTGAGCCGGCTCTCAGGGACCCTCACCCCCTGAATCAAAAGAGCTTTTACTCTCTCCATCCTTGTTTCTCAAGTGACAACAACAAAGCTTCCTCTTTTCCAAGTATTTTATGAGCTGTTCATGCTCAATGCCCCTGTCAAAATCAATACATTCAGTTNTTTTTTTTTTTCAAGTATCTTTTCCTCTACCATGTCTCGTCTGCTACGAATTTCACTGAATGTATTTTTCTCCTCAGCCACCAGAGTTTTCATTGCTAGGAGTTCGGGAAGGGGTTGGGTTTTTTGTTCATTTATCTGCTTTTCATTTGCAGCGGCACACATGGACCTAGATGTTGTCCCGGTAAGTGAGGTAAGCCAGACGGAGAAAGGCAGGTACCACATGGCATCACTTCTATGTGGAATCTAAAGCCAGGGCACAGATGAGCTTATCTACAAAACAGAAATCGAGTCACACATACGGAAACAAATGTACGGTTACCGGAGGGGAGGTGGGGAGAGAGCCTGGGAGACTGGGATCGACACAGACACACTAGAAGCCTGGTGAGCCACTGTGTATCTCCCGAGTCTCTGTCACTGGCATGCTTGATTTTTCCTCTAATTTCTTGAACATAAAGAACACAGTTACAGCAATTGTTTTAAATGCTTGTCTACTAATTCCACCCTCCGTGTGGTTTTCAGGTCTGTTTAGGGCCTGTTCCTATTTGTCTAGTTCTTTACATAATGACAATTTTTTACTGAATGATAGACATCATGGACCTAGTCTGTGATGGATGTTTCTAGATTCCTACAAATACCCCCAGGCTTTATTCTCAGGCACAGCTACCTTTCTGAGAGCAGTTTAATTATTTCAGGTCTTGCTTTCAGTGGGACCGAAACAGCCATGACTCCAGGACTAAGGACACCCCCTCCTCAGGTGAGCCGGCTCTCAGGGACCCTCACCCCCTGAATCAAAAGAGCTTTTACTCTCTCCATCCTTGTTTCTCAAGTGACAACAACAAAGCTTCCTCTTTTCCAAGTATTTTATGAGCTGTTCATGCTCAATGCCCCTGTCAAAATCAATACATTCAGTTTAGTTAAATTCAGTCACTCAGTTGTGTCTGACTCTTTGCGACCCCATGAATCGCAGCACGCCAGGCCTCCCTGTTCATCACCATCTCTCGAAGTTCACTCAGGCTCACGTCCATCGAGTCTGTGATGCCATCCAGCCATCTCATCCTCAGTCGTCCCCTCCTCCTGCCCCCAATCCCTCCCAGCATCAGAGTCTTTTCCAATGAGTCAACTCTTCACATGAGGTGGCCAAAGTATTGGAGTTTCAGCTTTAGTATCATTCCTTCCAAAGAAAGCATTCCAGTCCCCTATAATGAAAAGGACATCTTTTTTGGTGTTAGTTCTACAAGGTCTTGTAGGTCTTCATAAAACCGTTCAACTTCAGCTTCTTCAGCATTACTGGTTGGGGCATAGACTTGGATAACTGTGATATTGAATGGTTTGCCTTGGAAACGAACAGAGATCATTCTGTCGTTTTTGAGACTGCATCCAAGTACTGCGTTTCGGACTCTTTTGTTGACCATGATGGCTACTCCATTTCTTCTGAGGGATTCCTGCCCGCAGTAGTAGATATAATGGTCATCTGAGTTAAATTCACCCATTCCAGTCCATTTTAGTTCGCTGATTCCTAGAATGTCGACGTTCACCCTTGCCATCTCTTGTTTGACCACTTCCAATTTGCCTTGATTCATGGACCTGACATTCCAGGTTCCTATGCAATATTGTTCTTTACAGCATCGGATCTTGCTTCTATCACCAGTCACATGCACAACTGGGTATTGTTTTTGCTTTGGCTCCATCCTTTCATTTTTTCTGGAGTTATTTCTCCACTGATCTCTAGTAGCATATTGGGCACCTAACGACCTGGGGAGATCCTCTTTCGATATCCTATCATTTTGCCTTTTCATACTGTTCATGCAGTTCTCAAGGCAAGAATACTGAAGTGGCTTGCCATTCCCTCAAGGGACTCTCAAGAGTCTTCTCCAACACCACAGTTCAAAAGCATCAATTCTTCGGTGCTCAGCTTTCTTCACAGTCCAACTTTCACATCCATACATGACCACAGGAAAAACCATAGCCTTGACTAGACGGACCTTAGTCGGCAAAGTAATGTCTCTGCTTTTGAATACATTACGCCACATAAATGCATGCATAGAAAAGTATCCTCTGTCCACAAAGTTTATGCAGGAACTCAGTCAGGAATCTTATTTTAAAAATGATCACGGTCCCACCTACTCAGTCCTTCTCTGGTGCTTTTGAAGTTGTACGATGTCTATGCAGCGTGTGGGTGGATTTCATTTACGATCCCCTCTGTTACACGTTGCTATGAAGTTGCACCGGCCGCTGTTGTAGGTGGAATGTAAACTTGTGGTGGGATGGGGAAAGGCACTCAGTGCATGAGTTTTGAGTTGAGAGACCCACACACCCTTCTGTGGAGCTCTGAGCTCACCCGGCTCCACCAGAGGCCCTCCCTTCTGAACCCTGTGGCTTCTGCACTGTGTGTACAGACCCAGCTCGAGTCACCCCAGTCCTGGTCCCGGTGACTCTCCATCCATCACCAGGGCCGACATCCCTTCAACCTCTCAGTAAAAGGCACCATAAAACTTTGTAGTCAAAAAACCTATATGGGAACATTTACTGAGGAAGGGGACTAGAAGTAGGATCCTCTCATTTGAGGGGCCAGAGAGAACGATTCACAGTGGGCCCCAGGTTCAAAGGTGTGGCACCTCTCTAGGAAACACTTGCGGATGAGAAAGTGTATCAGTTAGGATAGTCTGGGGTATGCTGCTTACTAACAAATACCACCACCAGCCCCCTCTGCAGAGCTTCACTTCTTGCTCATGGTCGCACCCATCGAGGTCAGCCTTAGGTGTGCTCAGCGCTATCTTCAGTCTGGGACCTAACTCCAGGGAACCACGATCTGGGCATTCATCCATCTTGACACAAAGGAATGGAGGGAACGGGAGAGCTGTGGACTGGCTTTTGAGTCTTCAGTCACCCCCTCTCTCACTGTACCATCCACACAAGAGACTAGCCTCTTGGCCAGGTGGGGGCTAGGCTGGCCTGATCTTCCCAAGACCTTTCTCAGAAGGAACACTTACGATGCCACGGCCACGGCTGGCGTCCACCAGCAGAGAAGTGTCATCAGTCAGAAAAGGAGACAACCCCCCCCTCCGAGAGTCAGGGCTCCCCCCACAGAGACAGGCTTCACAGGCAACCAAGTTCTCAGGCTGGCGGCCCCTCAGCGACACCAGAGCCACAGGGCCCTGGGCACAAGGAGGGAAACGCGGTCACTTGCATGGAGTTTCAGGAACTGACCCTGGAGGGCTCAGCTGTCGCCCCCACCGGGATGTGGGCCTTCGGGAAGGAGAACAGGACCTCGCAGCCAGGTCCCCGGTTATCACTTGGGTTTAAACTATTCAGACAGACACCCGCAGGGCACCACTCAGCCCCACCCCATCTGGTCCACGTGGTGCAGACAGGAAGCATTCAGAGCAGAGATGTCAGACAATAAAGAGAATAAAAGCCGAGCTTCCATCCACAGCTCAGAGAAAGATGTTCCCTCAGTTTAAGACTTCACCAGCCTGGGAAAACAAGGTAAAATGGAGTTTAATCGTCTTGTTTAAGACATTGAGATTATTTTATTCACATAAAAATGTTTTAGATTAAAAAAAAAAAATTACCGTTGCCAAGACCAGAGACAACACCCAAGGGAGGAGCTCTCTGAATCCGTAGCTTCATTTCTGTCTGCTGGATGTGGGGCTGGACATCATCGAGATACAGAATTATGAACAAGTTGCCGCAGAGAGGACTGGACCGTGGAGCCCACAGAGAAGGCAAGCCTGGCTTGGAGGAGAGCCCCAGGAGGTGCGGAACAAATGTGAAAGCAGGACATGTGGCGTGGAAACGTTTTAACTGTCTTCACAGCCATTACAGACAGCCATGCTGATGCATTCAAAACTCCCCAGCAAAAAGCGTCAGGTTCTCAGGGCAGAGCCTCCGGCTGGCTAACCATTAATTCCAGACACCGCCACTTCCTGCAGAGCTTTCTCTGACTTGAGTAGGGGCAGCGTGCAGGACAGCCTGCCCAGATGCTCTTGTAACTGCATCCTTGTTCACAGCATCACAAATAGCTCATTGGTGCCATGTGTAGAGGGCTTCCCAAGTGGCACTGGTGGTACAGAACCCACTTGCCAATGTAGGAGATGTAAGAGATGTGGGTTCAATCCCTGAATTGGGAAGGTGCCCTGGAGGAGGGCATGGCAACCCACTTCAGTATTCTTGCCTGGAGAATCCCATGGACAGAAGAGCCGGGTAGCCTATAGTCCACGGGGTTGCCAAGGGTCAGACATGACTGAAGTGACTTAGCATGCACACAGCACATGTAGGCTGGGCAAAGCACGTTTACAATATTTTTGTAGATTACACTGACAAGAGAATATCAGAAAGCCTTCTCTTTCTATGGTTTTAAAGATCTTTACTGAACTGCAGCTGAGTTACAACGTTTCAGGTGCACAGGAAAGTGATTCCGTCTATGCAGTCTTTTGTGTACTCCTTTCCATCATACATTATTGTGTGTGTGTCAGTCATTTAGTCATTCACGTCCGACTCTTTGCAACCCCTTGGACTGTAGCCCACCAGATTCCTCTGTCCATGGAATTCTCTAGGCAAGAATACTGGAGTGAGTAGCCATTCCCTTATAAAGGGGACTTCCTGACCCAGGGACTGAACCCAGGCCTCTTGCATTGCAGATGGATTCTTTATCATCTGAGCCACCAGGGAAGCCCCCTTCCCTAATTTTCAGATACTATAAAAATTCAGTTGTTCCGGGGGGAGGAAACTGAGACACACTGATTCCCCTCATCCCAGGCTTCTATTTGCCAGTCCAGGCTCTAGGCTATACCGTCCTGCTCTCTACCCTCAGCACAATGAGCTGCATGCAGGCAACTTTTTGTCTGGGGTAAGGTAATATATTATTGTAAGATATTGAAAAGTATCAAATATAGTTCCTGTACTACAGAGTAGATCCTGTTGTTTATCTATTTTATACATAGTAGCATGTATCTGCTAATCTCAACCCCTTAATTTATCCCTCCCTCTTTGGTAACAACTAGTTTATTTTCTTTGTGAATCTATTTCTGTTTTGTAAATAACCTCATATGTATCATATTTAAGATTCCACATATAAGTGATATCATATGATACTGGTCTTCATCTGACTCACTTCTTTTAGTATGATAATCTCCAGGTCCATCTATGTTGTTGCAAATGGCATTATTTCATTATTTTTTATGTCTAAGTAAAGATTGGACATGATGAGCGACTTAATATTCCATTGTATATGCATACCGCATCTATTTTTATCCATTCCTCTGTTGACTGGCACTTAGGTTGCATCCACATCGCTTACTGTGAACGTAAGGGTGTATGTATTCTTCCAATTTTGAGTTTCTGTTTTTTCTGGGTGTATGCCTAGGAATGGGATTGCTAGGTGGTATGGTAGTTCTACTTCCAGTTTTTCGTCAGGGACTTTCTAACGAGTGGTGGGAAAGTTGTGGTCCAACAGTGGGACATCCTCAGAGCAGGCACAGTGGGACATCCTCAGAGCAGGCCCGGTGGGACATCCTCAGAGCAGGCCCAGTGGGACATCCTCAGAGCAGCCCTGGCCTTGTGGAGCCTCTGCTCTAAGTCTGTGATGTCGTAGACTGTGACTGGTGAGAGGAAATGCAGTTCATACTGCAAAACTGTATGTCTGTGCATCTACCATTACACACACACACACACACACACACACACATCGCATCTTTTTTTATCCATTCCTCTGTTGACTGGCACTTAGGTTGCATCCACATCGCTTACTGTGAACGTAAGGGTGTATGTATTCTTCCAATTTTGAGTTTCTGTTTTTTCTGGGTGTATGCCTAGGAATGGGATTGCTAGGTGGTATGGTAGTTCTACTTCCAGTTTTTCGTCAGGGACTTTCTAACGAGTGGTGGGAAAGTTGTGGTCCAACAGTGGGACATCCTCAGAGCAGGCACAGTGGGACATCCTCAGAGCAGGCCCGGTGGGACATCCTCAGAGCAGGCCCAGTGGGACATCCTCAGAGCAGCCCTGGCCTTGTGGAGCCTCTGCTCTAAGTCTGTGATGTCGTAGACTGTGACTGGTGAGAGGAAATGCAGTTCATACTGCAAAACTGTATGTCTGTGCATCTACCATTACACACACACACACACACACACACACACAACACACACATAGCACTGGAACAAAAATTTCATTAAGTGATGCCTGTCTTTTCTGAATATGATAAATTCTGACTTTGTTTCCATTCTACTCAATTTGATCAAAAACAATTGCACAACCACCTGCTGGGCTTCGACCTGTGTTGAGAAGAAGCCTGGCACCAGACTTTCTCTGGGACTTAGTTACCCGAGGATGGTGTGACTGGAGCAGACGGTGGAGGACTGATGGACAGGGTGAGAGCTGGGATGCATGGAAATGGAGGAGCAGAAAGCATAGGCTTTCTCTCCCCTCCAAACCCTAGAGGTGGGAGCACCTCCACTCTGTGCTTACACACATGCCACTGGTTTGTTACTGTGCAAGCTTCCTCAGGGCCATAGGCAAATTGGAAAAGTCCACGGTTTTCCCAGGACCTGACCCCAAGGCAGAGGAAACAGAGGCCCCATTTGACACCCAGGAGCCCCTCCATCTTCTTTCTGGGTGGGAAGAATGTCTGCTGGATGTCTGCCCAAGTCCTGCTGCATCAGAGAAGGTGTTCAGTATACACACTGCATTCAGCAGGTCCACCCCTCTTGCTCCATCAAGTTCAAAACACTGCTGAACACAGAGATAAAGCACAGCATCCCTGGAAAACCTCCCAGCCTGGATGCTCTGCAGGGGACCCTGCATAACACTGAGATCTCTGCCTCTCTCCCTCCTGTGGGCATCCACACACACAGTGCACACTTAGAACCTGCTGGCACACATCCACTCAGGGCTGCCCGCATGCCAAGGTCCACGCTGTCCAGAGTTGCTTTTCTCCCGGCCTCTTGTTTCCCTCCTTGCCCTGCTTCCAGCTGACCTGGCAGTGAACCCAGGCCCAAATCCTCTGGCCATTGTCTATTTAGTATTCTGGCCTAGTGGAGAAGTTTCCACTGAGACAGAAGCTCAGTGAAATGGGGGCAGCTGCAAAGGATGTTGACAAACAGACCAGGACACATCCCTCCATAAGCAAACCAGTCTCCCTCCAAAATGTGCAAATGCAAAGAGAGATATTTTGGCTTGAGACCAAATGCAGAATAATTCTGCAGGGCACTGGGCACAAAGTCATCATCAAGTTGGCCACATCCTCTGCTCTCTAAGTCAAAAAGGGGCCCAAGATCTTTCACTTGCTAATTTTTTTTTCTCAAAATAGATGGCTGAAGGACTTCCCTGGTTCAGTGATTAAAACCCCTACTTCTACTGCAGGGGTGGGGACTGGGTTCAACCTTTGGTTGGGAGAATTAAGATCCTGCATGTGCACTGCATTGCCAGAAAAAGGTAATCCAAAGAACACTTTAATGAAATTAAAGACTGATTCCCAAGTTGTGTTCAGGCCTGCTTGAATAACATAAATGTATGTGACATACATTTATTCCTGACATGAATGTATGTGAAGAGACTCTAGGGAAAAGTCCCCAACACACTATTCAGTTGATATAAATAATTATTTTGTGGAGAAATTGTGATAATAAGCCTTGAATCTCCCGTAACAGATGCCATTTAATGAGGACTTACATTACAGTATGAGTGAGATGTCATTGGCTCAGCTTCATAAAGAAATGCAGAGACACAGAGCTGAACTCACTTGTCCAGAAAAACACTTAGTGAGTGGTGGATCCAAGGTATGAACCCAATTCGTCTTGTCAGTCTGCACATTTAACTACAAAATACATCCTCTCAACCAATAGTTCGGCCATCTGGTGTGAAGAACCAAGCCTTTGGAAAAAGACCCTGGTGCTGAGAAAGATGGCGGGCAAGAGGAAAAGGCGAAGACAGAGGATAAGACGGCTGGACGGCATCACTGACTCAACAGACATGAGTTTGAGTAAATTCTGGAAGATGGCGAAGGACAGGGGAGCCTGGCATGCTGCAGTCCACAGGGTGGCAAAGAGTCAGACACGACTGAGTGCCTGGACAACAGCAGCCTTATGCCCAACTCTAAGGAACTAAGAAAGAGTCATTGTTTATTATCGGCCCATAATTGTTGTGCTGCGATCTTGCCCTATGAACATAATGTAATGAACTTAACAACCAGATGCTATCTGTCAGGGAAAGAGCATATGATCACGACACAAAGGGCATCAGCTACATGAACTCCCCAGGCCAAGGGATCAAACTCGTTTCCCTGGAAGATGTAGGATATATGGCTTTGTTCATTAACAAGCCTAGGGGCAATGATTTTAAAAACTGGCCAGACTGCTGTGTCTGTCTCTTATACACATCTAGATGTGTATAAGAGACAGAGGCTATACCGTCCTGCTCTCTACCCTCAGCACAATGAGCTGCATGCAGGCAACTTTTTGCCTGGGGTAAGGTAATATATTATTCTAAGATATTGAAAAGTATCAAATATAGTTCCTGTACTATAGAGTAGATCCTGTTGTTTATCTATTTTATACATAGTAGCATGTATCTGCTAATCTCAACCCCTTAATTTATCCCTCCCTCTTTGGTAACAACTAGTTTATTTTCTTTGTGAATCTATTTCTGTTTTGTAAATAACCTCATATGTATCATATTTAAGATTCCACATATAAGTGATATCATATGATACTGGTCTTCATCTGACTCACTTCTTTTAGTATGATAATCTCCAGGTCCATCTATGTTGTTGCAAATAGCATTATTTCATTATTTTTTATGTCTAAGTAAAGAGTTGGACATGATGAGCGACTTAATATTCCATTGTATATGCATATCGCATCTTTTTTTATCCATTCCTCTGTTGACTGGCACTTAGGTTGCATCCACATCGCTTACTGTGAACGTAAGGGTGTATGTATTCTTCCAATTTTGAGTTTCTGTTTTTTCTGGGTGTATGCCTAGGAATGGGATTGCTAGGTGGTATGGTAGTTCTACTTCCAGTTTTTCGTCAGGGACTTTCTAACGAGTGGTGGGAAAGTTGTGGTCCAACAGTGGGACATCCTCAGAGCAGGCACAGTGGGACATCCTCAGAGCAGGCCCGGTGGGACATCCTCAGAGCAGGCCCAGTGGGACATCCTCAGAGCAGCCCTGGCCTTGTGGAGCCTCTGCTCTAAGTCTGTGATGTCGTAGACTGTGACTGGTGAGAGGAAATGCAGTTCATACTGCAAAACTGTATGTCTGTGCATCTACCATTACACACACACACACACACACACACACACAAAACACACATAGCACTGGAACAAAAATTTCATTAAGTGATGCCTGTCTTTTCTGAATATGATAAATTCTGACTTTGTTTCCATTCTACTCAATTTGATCAAAAACAATTGCACAACCACCTGCTGGGCTTCGACCTGTGTTGAGAAGAAGCCTGGCACCAGACTTTCTCTGGGACTTAGTTACCCGAGGATGGTGTGACTGGAGCAGACGGTGGAGGACTGATGGACAGGGTGAGAGCTGGGATGCATGGAAATGGAGGAGCAGAAAGCATAGGCTTTCTCTCCCCTCCAAACCCTAGAGGTGGGAGCACCTCCACTCTGTGCTTACACACATGCCACTGGTTTGTTACTGTGCAAGCTTCCTCAGGGCCATAGGCAAATTGGAAAAGTCCACGGTTTTCCCAGGACCTGACCCCAAGGCAGAGGAAACAGAGGCCCCATTTGACACCCAGGAGCCCCTCCATCTTCTTTCTGGGTGGGAAGAATGTCTGCTGGATGTCTGCCCAAGTCCTGCTGCATCAGAGAAGGTGTTCAGTATACACACTGCATTCAGCAGGTCCACCCCTCTTGCTCCATCAAGTTCAAAACACTGCTGAACACAGAGATAAAGCACAGCATCCCTGGAAAACCTCCCAGCCTGGATGCTCTGCAGGGGACCCTGCATAACACTGAGATCTCTGCCTCTCTCCCTCCTGTGGGCATCCACACACACAGTGCACACTTAGAACCTGCTGGCACACATCCACTCAGGGCTGCCCGCATGCCAAGGTCCACGCTGTCCAGAGTTGCTTTTCTCCCGGCCTCTTGTTTCCCTCCTCGCCCTGCTTCCAGCTGACCTGGCAGTGAACCCAGGCCCAAATCCTCTGGCCATTGTCTATTTAGTATTCTGGCCTAGTGGAGAAGTTTCCACTGAGACAGAAGCTCAGTGAAATGGGGGCAGCTGCAAAGGATGTTGACAAACAGACCAGGACACATCCCTCCATAAGCAAACCAGTCTCCCTCCAAAATGTGCAAATGCAAAGAGAGATATTTTGGCTTGAGACCAAATGCAGAATAATTCTGCAGGGCACTGGGCACAAAGTCATCATCAAGTTGGCCACATCCTCTGCTCTCTAAGTCAAAAAGGGGCCCAAGATCTTTCACTTGCTAATTTTTTTTTCTCAAAATAGATGGCTGAAGGACTTCCCTGGTTCAGTGATTAAAACCCCTACTTCTACTGCAGGGGTGGGGACTGGGTTCAACCTTTGGTTGGGAGAATTAAGATCCTGCATGTGCACTGCATTGCCAGAAAAAGGTAATCCAAAGAACACTTTAATGAAATTAAAGACTGATTCCCAAGTTGTGTTCAGGCCTGCTTGAATAACATAAATGTATGTGACATACATTTATTCCTGACATGAATGTATGTGAAGAGATTCTAGGGAAAAGTCCCCAACACACTATTCAGTTGATATAAATAATTATTTTGTGGAGAAATTGTGATAATAAGCCTTGAATCTCCCGTAACAGATGCCATTTAATGAGGACTTACATTACAGTATGAGTGAGATGTCATTGGCTCAGCTTCATAAAGAAATGCAGAGACACAGAGCTGAACTCACTTGTCCAGAAAAACACTTAGTGAGTGGTGGATCCAAGGTATGAACCCAATTCGTCTTGTCAGTCTGCACATTTAACTACAAAATACATCCTCTCAACCAATAGTTCGGCCATCTGGTGTGAAGAACCAAGCCTCTGGAAAAAGACCCTGGTGCTGAGAAAGATGGCGGGCGAGAGGAAAAGGCGAAGACAGAGGATAAGATGGCTGGATGGCATCACTGACTCAACAGACATGAGTTTGAGTAAATTCTGGAAGATGGCGAAGGACAGGGGAGACTGGCATGCTGCAGTCCACAGGGTGGCAAAGAGTCAGACACGACTGAGTGCCTGGACAACAGCAGCCTTATGCCCAACTCTAAGGAACTAAGAAAGAGTCATTGTTTATTATCGGCCCATAATTGTTGTGCTGCGATCTTGCCCTATGAACATAATGTAATGAACTTAACAACCAGATGCTATCTGTCAGGGAAAGAGCATATGATCACGACACAAAGGGCATCAGCTACATGAACTCCCCAGGCCAAGGGATCAAACTCGTTTCCCTGGAAGATGTAGGATATATGGCTTTGTTCATTAACAAGCCTAGGGGCAATGATTTTAAAAACTGGCCAGACTGCTGTGTTTTGAGGCATCATCTCTCTTGGTGGCACATGGTTGCTCAAGTCCAAACAGGTACTCCCACTGGATGGCATCTGATTCTTCAGTTTATCATCAAATCCATCAATGGGTTTGTTGGGTGGAAAAGAAAACTCATCTGATTTTTCTATTTGTTGGCAAGGATAAGGGATGACATGAGAATAAGCTGTAGGTATTTCGTTTTCAGGCAGAGGGAAAACAATCCAGTTTCTGTCTATCTCTGGCTTTATCTTTTGTCTCACCTGGAAACTTCGATGTCAAAAATTATTCAATTTTCAAACAATTCTGATAACCAAGCATCACACATCTGAAGGGTTCAGTATATGAAAAATAGATACGTAGTCTTTTTCTAGAAAAAAAGGCAGGAAAAAAGCACTCTGGTTTTACTGGGATTAGCGAGTCAGTGCAAAATACGGTTGCTTAGAAACTTTCCTATCTCACACACAAATGCAACATAAAATAGCTTCAAACAAAGGGCTCGAGTGGTTCTAAATGAAAGATGTCTTCCCAATGACCACATCCTTTGCCAAAGGTGACAGATCCTTTAATATTTCTGTTCTCAAAGACACTCCTTTGTCTTATATCCTGGATACAAGCTGGAACCACTCGGAGATTTTACCTTTATTGTTTATTGTACAAGCACACCCAGTCACTTGGCTTTCTACTTTGTAAGGCAAGCTTAAGGTGTCTAGCTCCGATTCAAGACTCGTCTGCAAAGTCGTCATTTTGGTCAATGCTGTTAGGAAACATTTTGGCTGAACTTTTGGCCGTTTTGTATCTTCAGCTGCATTTTAACTGGAGATTTGACCAGTCGGAAGCCTGTGGGACATGAGAACATAACAGTGCGCCTCCCCTGTTCCCAGCCCCACGGGTGGGTGTGTGCAGAATGGATTTCTTTAATATTAAGCCTGCAAATGGCAATTCTTCTTTTCAGGTCTTTGCTTCAGAAATAAGCACCTTCGAGTGTTTTACCTCTATTTTCAAATGGGTCTGAATCTGAGCAAGATTCAGAAAATCATTTAACTGGCTGGGATTTCAGAGTTCTGAAATTTCCCAGACTTGAATCTCATGCCGCACCCTGGGACCCCTTGGCTTTCTCTCAGGGACAATATTCAGTGTCGAGCCAGTGCCTCGCACATTCAGAAGGCTCTTTATATATTTGCCAAATGAATATAGGGAACAATATAAATTATATTTCATGGTAACTTTTAATTTTTGCTGTATATAGCATTCAAGAAATCAACACTGAATATTCATCGGGAGGACTGAGGCTGAAGCTGAAGCTGAAGCTGAAGCTTCAATACTCTGACCACCTGATGAGAAGAGCTGACTCACTGGAAAAGACCCTGATGCCCGGAAAGATTGAAGGCAGGAGGAGAAGGGGACAACAGAGAATGAGATGGTTGGATGGTATCACCAACTCAGTGGACATGAATTCATGAATTTGAGCAAACTCAGGGAGATAGCGGAGGACAGAGAAGCCTGGCCTGCTGCAGTCCGCGGGGTTGCAAAGAGTCAGACAGGACTTAGTGCCTGAAAAGCAGCAACAAATACGTGTTGTTGATTGATTTTTTGATCATCCAATTGCTGCTTTATATAGATGTTCGGAAAAATCCAAAACTATCCCGGCATCAGCAACACCGTCTTCCCAGATTTCCTGATACTCATTCTTCCCAAGTCTTCTAAGCATCTCATGCACTTGCTACCTCAACCACATTCTATATTTTTCTAGGGGTTAGGAACTCAACCCAAATGTTTTGCTTTATGTACAGGGCAAGCCTAGTGTGTACGGC
The DNA here is from genome assembly GCA_006410675.1 of Oreotragus oreotragus. Lineage (NCBI taxonomy): Eukaryota > Metazoa > Chordata > Mammalia > Artiodactyla > Bovidae > Oreotragus > Oreotragus oreotragus. The sequence goes on along the minus strand of SJYX01007270.1, from coordinate 657,904 downwards.
TCCATAAATGTGAATTCTATTAAATTAAGTTAATGGAAATTTAGAGCTGGAAGGAATTTTAGAAATTAACTAGTCTGGTGTTTTCAATTTATAGCACTGGAATTTGTGTTATAAATTTTTTTTTTCTGAATATGTCGTGACTCTATGTCTTATATTTTTATTAATGAAATCTGCTAGAAAGCACACTGTAATAAGTTGATCAGCGCTTTCTTTGAGTTACCTGAGTTTGGGGCACTCTGAGAAAAGCTTGCTCTTTCCTAAATCATTGTGAGAGCAGCCTTCACGTGAACTTGCGTTACTCATGTGCTTGCTGTTGTTTTTAACAAATGTCTAATCCAGCTGAAAGTTATTTTATTGTTGGCAATAAGGAAGGGAATCTCACTTCATTATTTTTCCCTGCAGATGGCGGTTCAATTGTTCCAACACCATTTATTAAATAACCAAGCAGTTTTGTCCCAGTGATTATAAATACCGCCTTTATCACTTACTAGATGATCTATATATGGAATCTGTGCACGAATTTACTTGCTTTTGCCCTCTCTTTGCTGCATTTGCCCCTCCTCTTCTTTCCTTTTAACTAACAATGCCTTGGTTTTTCCGAAACAAAGTTCCAAGTGCTAACGACAGTAAACATCACTGACGGTGGCTGATGTTGATAGGAGCGTGCCTCGTGTTAGCCCTCTAAGTCTGGTACTATGTTGGGCTTGGGCTGACACATAGAAGTATTCATAGATAACTATTATCCAGCTATTGCTGTCTTACATTTTGTTAAGTTACAAATAGATGTTAACTTTTTTTTTTTTTGGCCTGCACCACACGGCATGTGAGATGTTGGGTCCCCAGCCAGGGATGGAACCTGTGCCCCCTGCAATGGAAGCCCTTTCCAGATGTTAAATTGTAACACCTGCCTTGTCAGCTTCAATGGATTTAAGTTTGGGATCTGTTTCCTTTACAACACTCGTACAAAAATCATATGGATAGGCTGGCTAACATGGAGATGTTTTAAAACTAGATTCACCTACTTCTTCATATGGTGCTTTTTAACATTTTTGTAAGGTAATATTTAATCTAGTACCTCTGTATCACCATTCCCATTCGTGAGATTTACCTGTAGCTTCTCTCTCTCTTTTTTTGTTCTCCTTGATTACTGTTAACGGTAACGTTGCAAAAAAGGATCCAGAATTCTCTTCTCATTCTCTGAAGAACTGGAAGTAGTATTGAGGTAATCTGGACATTAAAAAGTTGCTGGAACTCATCTACGAACCTCTCTGGGTCCTTTGTCAACTGTGCTCGTTTCTCCTCTTTTTTTGTTCTCCTTGATTACTGTTAACGGTAACGTTGCAAAAAAGGATCCAGAATTCTCTTCTCATTCTCTGAAGAACTGGAAGTAGTATTGAGGTAATCTGGACATTAAAAAGTTGCTGGAACTCATCTACGAACCTCTCTGGGTCCTTTGTCAACTGTGCTCGTTTCTCCCTTTGATAATTTGTCTGCTTTGTTTATTCCTGTCATTTGGGGTCAGCTTGGGCTTCCCTGATCGCTCATTTGGTTAAAGAATCAGCCTGCAATTCAGGAGACCCCAGTTCAATTCCTGGGTGGGAAAGATCCCCTGGGGAAGGGAAAGACTACCCATTCCAGTATTCTTGGGCTTCCGTTGTGTCTCAGCTGGTAAAGAATCTGCCTGCAATGCAGTAAACCTGGGTTCGATCCCTGGGTGGGGAAGATCCCCTGGAAAAGGGAAAGGCTACCCACTCCAGTATTCTGGCCTGGAGAATTCCATGGACAGTCCATGGGGTCTGACAAGAGTTGGACACGACTGAACGACTTTCACTGCTAGTGTTCCCAGACCCTACAGGTAGGTATTATATTTTTATTATCCTAATTTTACAGATGAAGAAACGGTAACATATTCATTGTGCTAAGCACTTCACACATATTAACTAATATACATCTCATCAGTTCAGTTCAGTCACTCAGTCGTGTCCGACTCTTTGCGACCCCATGAATCGCAGCACGCCAGGCCTCCCTATCCATCACCATCTCCCGGAGTTCACTCAGACTCACGTCCATTGAGTCAGNACCAGATGGTCAACACCAAAATCAGATTGATTATATTCTTTGCAGCCAAAGATGGAGAAACTCTATACAGGGAGGCCTGGCATGCAGTGATTCATGGGGTCGCAAAGAGTCGGACACGACTGAGTGACTGAACTGAACTATATAAATATTTAAAACTTTTACATGTGAACAACATTAAAAGGCAAACAATAAGCTGTGCAGTTAGGATAAAGAGGTTTTAGCCTTAATGCACAGCCACAGTGTCCAATACGGCAGCCAGAAGTCACAATGTTGCTGTTGCTCTTCTTCAGTCACTGGGCCGTGTCCGACTGCAATCCCATGGACTACGGAATGTCAGCCTTCCCTGACTTTCACTGTTTTCCAGAATTTGCTCAAATTCATGAGCACTGGTGATGCTATCTAACCATCTGCTGCCTACTTCTCCTTTTGCCTCCAATCCTACCCTGCATCAAGGTCTTGTCCAGTGAGTTGTCTCTTCACATCACGTGGCCAAAGTACTGGCGCTTCAGCTTCACCATTAGTCCTTCCAGTGAATATTCAGGGTTGATTTCCTTTAGGATTGAATGGTTTGATCTGTTGCTGTCCAAGGAACTCCCGAGTCTTCTCCAGCACCGCAATTGGAAAGCATCAATTCTTTGGTGTTAGCCTTCTTTATACTCCAGTTCTCACATCTGTACATGACTACTGGAAAAACCAGTAGTTGCTTTGATTATCGGACCTTTGTTGGCAAAGTGATGTCTCTGCTTTTTAATACACTGACTAAGTTTGTCATAGCTTTTCTTCCAAGGAGCAAGTATCTTTTAATATCATGGCTGCAGTCACTGTCTACAGTGATTTTGGAGCCCAAGAAAATAAAATTTGCCACTGTTTTCACTTTTTCCCCATCTATTTGCCATGAAGTGATGGGAACAGATGTCCCATGATCTTAATTTTTTGAATGTTGAGTTTTAAGTCAGCTTTTAAACACTCCTCTTTTACCCTCATCAAGAGACTCTTTAGTTCCTCTCTGCTTTCTGCCATCAGAGTGGTGTCATCTGCATATCTGAGGTTATTGACATTTCTCCCAGCAATCTTGATCCCAGCCTGTAATTCACGCAGACTGGCTTTTCTCATGATGTACTCTGCATATAAGTTAAATAAGCAGGGTGACAATATTCAGCCTTGACGTACTCATTTCCCAATTTTGAACCAGTCTGTTGTTTCATGTCCAGTTCTAACTGCTGCTTCTTGACCTGCATACAGNTTCACGCAGACTGGCTTTTCTCATGATGTACTCTGCATATAAGTTAAATAAGCAGGGTGACAATATTCAGCCTTGACGTACTCATTTCCCAATTTTGAACCAGTCTGTTGTTTCATGTCCAGTTCTAACTGCTGCTTCTTGACCTGCATACAGGTTTCTCAGGAGACAAGTAAGGTGGTCTGGTATTCCCATCCCTTGAAGAATTTTCCACACTTTGTTGTAATTCATGCAAAAGCTTTAGCATATGAATGAAACAGATGTTTCTCTGGAATTCCCTTGCTTTTTCTATGTTCCAACTGATGTTGGCAATTTGATCTCTGGTCCCTCTGCCTTTTCTAAATCCAGTTTGTATATCTGGAAGCTCTTGGTTAACATACTGCTGAAGCCTAGCTTATAGGATTTTGAGCATAACCTTGCTAGCATGTGAAATAAGTGCAACTGTACAGCAGTTTGCACATTCTTTGGCATTGCCTTTCTTTGGGATTGGAATGAAAACTGACCTTTTCCAGTCCTGTGGCCACCACTGAGTTTTCCATATTTGCTGGTATTCTGAGTGCAATACTTTCACAGCATCATCTTTTAGGATTTGAAATAGCTCAACTGGAATTCCATCACCTCTGCTAGCTTTGTTCATAGTAATGCTTGACTTCACATTTCAGGATGTCTGGCTCTAGGTGAGTGACCACATCATCGTGGTTATCAGGGTTATTAAGAACTTTTAAGCTCTTTTTTTCATGGTGCCTCTGTCAGCTGCTTCAGAATGAAGCTGAACATCTCTTTCCCAGCCACTGGCTGCCAGAAGCTCATTGAAGTGGATGATGAATGAAAATTTCGTACCTTCTTCAAGAAGCATATGGCCACAGAAGTTGCTGCTGATGCTCTGGATGAAGAATGGAAGGGTTATGTGGTCTGAATCAGTGGTGGGAACGATAAGCAGGGTTTCCCCATGAAGCAGAGTGTCTTGACCGATGGCCGAGTTCGCCTGCTACTGAGTAAGGGGCATTCCTGTTACAGACCAAGGAGGACTGGAGAGAGAAAACGCAAATCTGTACGGGGTTGCATTGTGGATGCCAGTCTGAGTGTTTTCAATTTAGTCATCGTGAAAAAAGAGGACAAGGATATTCCTGGACTCACTGATACTACAGTGCCTCGTCACCTGGGTCCCAAAAGAGCTAGCAGAACCTGCAAACTTTTCAATCTCTCTAAAGAAGATGATGTCTGCCAATATATTGTGCAAACGCCCCTAAACAAAGACAGTAAGAAACCTAGGATTAAAGCACCCAAGATTCAGCGTCTCGTGACTCCACGAGTTCTGCAACACAAATGCCAGCATAGTGCTCTGAAGAAACAGCGTACTAAGAAAAATAAAGAGGCTGCAGAATATGCTAAACTTTTGGCCAAGAGAATGAAGGAGGCCAAAGAAAAACGGCAGGAATAGATTGCCAAGAGACGGAGGCTGTCCTCTCTGAGAGCTTCTACTTCTGAGTCCAGTCAAAAATGAGATGTTCTAAGAGTAACAAATAAATAAGATCAGACATAAAAAAAAAAAAAGAACTTTTTGGTATAGTTCTTCTGTGTATCCTTGCCACCTCTTCTTAATATCTTTGCTTCTGTTAGGTCCTTGCCATTTCTGTCCTTTATTGTGCGCATCTTTGCATGAAATGTTCCCTTGACATCTCCAATTTTCTTGAATAGATCTCTAGTCCTTCTCATTCTATTGCTTTCCTCTATTTCTTTGCATTGTTAATGTAAGGCTTTCTTATCTCGCCTTGCTATTCTCTGGAACTCTGCTTTCAGTTGGGTATGTCTTTCCCTTTCTCCTTTGCCTTTCACTTCTTTTTTCAGCTATTTGTATGGCCTCCTGAGACAGCCACTTTGCCTTCTTGCATTTCTTCTTCTCATGGATGGTTTTGGTCACCCCCTCCTGTACAATGCTATGAACCTCCGTTCTTAGTTCTTTAGGCACTCTGTCTATCAGATATAATCCCTTGAATCTATTTGTCGCCTTTGATTTAGGTCATACCTGAAAGGCCCAGTGGTTTTCCCTACTATCTTCAATTTAAGTCTGAATTTTGCAAGAAGGAGCTCATGAACTGAGCCACAGCCAGCTCCAGGTCTTGTTTTGGCTGACTGTATAGAGCTTCTCCATCTTTGGCTACAAATATAATCAATCTGATTTTGGTATTGACCGTTTGGTACTGACCATGTGTAGAGCTGTCTCTTGTGTTTTTGGAAGAGGATGTTTGCTATGACCAGTGTGATCTCTTGGCAAAATTTCTGTTAGCCTTTGCCCTGCTTCATTTTGTACTCCAAGGCCAAAGTTGCCTATTACTTCAGGTATCTCTTGACTTCTTACATTTGCACCCCAGCCCCCTATGATGAAAGGACATCTTTTTTTTTTTTTGGTGTTACTTCTAGAAGGTCTTGTCAGTCTTCACAGAACTGTTCAACTTCAGCTTCTTCAGCATTAGTGGTTGGGTCATAGACTTGGATTACTTTGATGCTGANCCCAAAAAAATAAAGTCTGACACTGTTTCCACTGTTTCCCCATCTATTTCCCATGAAGTGATGGGACCGGATGCCATGATCTTCATTTTCTGAATGTTGAGCTTTAAGCCAACTTTTTCGCTCTCCTCCTTCACTTTCATCAAGAGGCTCTTTAGCTCCTCCTCACTTTCTGCCATAAGGGTGGTGTCATCACATATCTGAGGTGATTGATATTTCTCCCGGCAATCTTGATTCCAGCTTGTGTTTCTTACCAACCCTTATTTTCCACATACTATAGGTAAAGAAAGTGAAACTCGGAGTGATGGCCACTTACCCCACTTTATAGCTGGTGGTTCACAGCCAGGTTTCCAGGCCCGTTAGGGTTAAACATCTGCAGGCAATGAGCTCCTAACTCAAGGCCCCTGAGTTAAACAGATCCAGCCTTCAAAATCCTCACACTGGGTACTCTCCTACGTGTTAACAGCACAACATTCAGAGCGCTGATCGTGGAGGATTAAGAAATAGAGGAGGCTTTCAGTGACGCAGTTTCTTTACAGCTGATAAAGGAGTCCCCACTGAAATGAAATGCCTGTTGAACATCCATGCTGGGCAATTTTCAACTGCCAGACTCATGTTGTTTTCTGGAAAAACATCTCAATTTCGGAACAGCACCCTGTTCTGAAAGGTTTTCTCCTCTCAATGTGGCAGAGTTCTGCTTGCCTTTGTAAGTTTCCTCATGGCTGACCATTCTGGTCAGCATCTTCCAGGCATGTGCAACAGTCCTGTGTGGACGTAACTAAGAATATCATGTCATCCGTAAGTACAGAAAGAACCGATTTTATCATGGGCACAGCTGTCAGCTTGAAGCACTGGGAAAACCTGGGTGAAGGTGTCGATTCTAATTGAGAGCAACTGGCCCAGAAAATCCAATGGATTCAGTTAAAATCAGGAGAAAATACCCACAACCAAGCCAACTCAGAGAAGAGTGACGGGGGAAGTCCCACCAAGCAAGCTGGTGATCCTGCAATCAAATCTCTCATCCTCGTTCATCTTCGTTTGGAAGGGGTCTTTGCTGGGTCATTAAGGTTAACTCTCGCTGAAATTAAAGAGCTCATAAATTAAGGGCCTAAGTTTCTCAAAGATCAGTGCCTGTGTCTAATCACTTGGTTTATTCACAGAGACATGGCCACATCCTGAGGGATGCCCTGCAGAGGTTCATAGGTTGGACTTAGCTCCCCGTAGGTTGTCATTCACAGGCCGTTCATCCCATGCCTCTGGACCTCACATGGGAAGCAGGAGACTAGACCAGTCTAACTGAATGGAACTTGGTACTAAAAGCCACCCCACCCCCAGCATTTTCTCAGATGCTTCGCCCCCACCCTGCCCCAGTGCATGCAGTGGTTTTCAATCAATGCTTTTCCTTTTCTTTTGCACTGGGGAGCTGTTGCTCACCTGGGCATGTGGCTATCACTGAATTTGCCTTCTGACCGAGTGAGAGGAAACACCAGAGCCGTCACCCTGTCCCTTTCAAAGGTCAGGTGAGAGTCAACAGGGAGAGAGAGCCGAGACTCCAAATAGTAAACAGAACTTGACTTCATTTCCCAACTGAGACTCAGGCGACCTCAGGCTTGGGGCTCTCGGCTGGGCAGGACAGACCCCCTACCCTCTCCCATCTCTCGGAAACTGTGTTTCCCATCAGGCTGGAATCTCTGCTCTCCTGAAGGTGTCATCAAATGCCATAATGTACACGTATCTTATTTGTCGAGGATCACTTAGCAACAGAACCCTGTGTTCTGCCAACTTTCTTTGCATGCTGACAACCTAGATTTCACAGAAACAGCGTTTTCTAGAAGTCTGTACAGTCCGGGAAGGGTGACGAAGGGATGTCTCATCACAGACGCAGGCAGACATGGGCACGGCTGCTTCTGTTTCTGGTTTCCGGGGATATTTTTGACGTTATGATCATGGTCTGCCATTCAAAAACAATTTATTTTTAATCACAGGCTATTAATCAGCTGTGGATTGACGTCAGTTACCTCATAAAGCCGATGACATGAAGCACTGGGTTTGGGAGGAAATATCAACTTGATTTTAGCCACAAACATTAAAAACCAGCATAACACAAACGTGTTGCCAAAGGTGTGTTAGTGCATTAGGGGTGTTTACTCATCTTGTAAAAAGGGAAGCCACGTTACGTTGCAGGAGAAACGCTCACTGTGAAAAATCTAATTTGCCTTTTGTGATGAGGGATGAAGATGTTATTTTATCTCAGTTCTCCCATTTATCTTTGCTTGAGCTGTAATAGGAAGCAAATACTGTGAGATATCTGACAAAGCAGAAGAGAATTACCTATCTTTGAAGGTAATAAATGCTCCTCTTTTTAATGACAGGCCTCCAAGAAATGATTGAATACATATGATTTATTTTCAAAAGGTATCTCATCATGGCAATAGCAATGAACAGAATGGACACAAAACTTGTTCCTTCTGTGAAAACCCCTGCTTTCCATTCAGGATTCTATCACTTCGCCTTACAGACATAGTATACAGCTCATTGGGTTTTCTTCATGTTTCTACCTGTGATTATTATGTGATGATAAAAAAACAAGATAGGACTTCCCAGGTGGCACTAGTGTAAACAGCCCGCCTGCCAGTGCAAGAGACACAAGAGACATGGGTTTGATCCCTGGGTCGGGACGATCCCCCTGAAGGAGGGCATGGCAACCTGCTCCAGTACCCTTGCCTGGAGAATCCCATGAGCAGAGAAGCCCGGTGGGCTTTGATGCATTGGGTTGCAAAGAGTCAGACGTGACTGAAGCGGCTTAGCACGCATGCAAGCAAGAAAGAAGATGATGTTTCCAAACCAACCAAACCCAACTGTGGGTCCNGAGGAGGGCATGGCAACCTGCTCCAGTACCCTTGCCTGGAGAATCCCATGAGCAGAGAAGCCCGGTGGGCTTTGATGCATTGGGTTGCAAAGAGTCAGACGTGACTGAAGCGGCTTAGCACGCATGCAAGCAAGAAAGAAGATGATGTTTCCAAACCAACCAAACCCAACTGTGGGTCCCAGTTAATCATCAGAGAAGTGGTATAAAATTATCCACCCGTTTTCCAGAATCCCTCCCGTCAGCCATTACGGTGTATGGACAGAAGCTGCTACAGGTAAGAGTCTGGGCCAGTGTAAGCACTTCCAGCCTTCTCTTTAGAGGTCTACGGGACTAAATGATTGAACAGCTCGCTTTATACCCAGACCTTCTGGGGCTGAAATTCGTTCACTGATGGCAGTTCAGCAGAGAGTGGACATTGCAGCTGGCATCCGTTTCTCTCCCAGCCTGTGCGCTAAAACACACATTCCTCTGGTGTTTTCTTTCCCACACGTGTTTCTTTCTGATGATCAGTCAATCTTGTCTGCTGTGTGCCAGCCTCAGCACAGAGAGGCAAGCAGGAACGAGCTTCTGCTGCGCTCAGCACGTGGGGGACAGTGTCTTCCTCCGACTCGAAAATGCAGAGACACGGGGTAGTCAGCGTGGCCTGCACGCCAAGAAGACGAACCAGGTTCATGTCAGCAATGCAAGTCCCCTGCTGCAAAGGGAGCTACAGCCTGTGACTGTTTATGAGACCTGAGGTGGAGCATCACCTGGGCGTTGCCAGGATGGACCCGCTGGAGGCGTGTGTCTGCGTGGGTAGGCCTCCCCTGGCACCACTTGAGCTCTGAATGGTGGTGTCAGACCTAACTCGGGAACACCGGCACGAGCTGTGTGAGCACAGAAGCCCCCACCCTCCTCCAGAAAAGACGAAAGAGCAGGCGTCTCCTCCCTAAAGCGACACCCGGTGCTTGGGCAGGATCGGCTTCAACGACATCCACAGGGCTGCAGAGGAAAGCTTCAGTCTTCCTGTTCCTCTTCTAGTAATTAAGTCTCTCTGTGTCTTTATTTCCCGTGGTAGTACTGATGGCACAAACTTGACGGAAAGCGAGAGGATGCTAGAAACTGGAAGGACCCAAGGCTCATTCACCCAAAGGTGCTTTTTAAAGAGTATGTGGCTCGTATGTTCCATGAGCAGACAAGTCTGCAAGGGAGCCAGGGCCTCTGGCCGAGGGTCCCCTGCTGCTGTTTCATAAAAGGAAATTCCCCCCGCCCCCATCCACTCTTTGATTACACTGTGTTTATTTAGGAAAGGCAGGATAAAGGCTTGAGTCTTTCCCTTTATCCACTGGTCTTCCAAATAGTTTGTTGATCCTCCAGCATCTTTTAAACTAGTGAGGAAGGCCAATGAGTTCTTTATAAAAATGTTTCTATCATTATGAACCAGCAGATTTAAACATACGTGATGTTTCTTCCATGCAGTTGTTATCATTCATGTGTATGTTATTATTCTTAACACTCGTGTTCAAGCGGGCTTTGGTGTCTTGCCTGTCATCTTTGCCAGCTGCCACGCTTAAGGAAGCCTAACCGGGCCCATTAAGTGACTCTGCCCGGAGCAGCCCTGAGATTTACGTGGAAGGGGTCCCAGCTGCTCCCAGAGACGCCAGTTCCTGCTCCAGCTGCAGGCGGCATCTGAGCGGAGCCCCAGGAGAGACTCTGAGCCCAGCTCATCCAGCTGAGCCCTTCAGCTGGTCCGCGGACTTTCTGCACAGAAACAGAGAGAGAGAGAAAATGAGTGTGGCTATGTTTATGTCATTTGGTTTTCTGGCAATTTGTTGCGCGTTGGTAAATAACCAAGACAAAATGTGTTAAGTATATACATATATATGTGTGTCTGTATATGTGCATAAATATGCAAAAATGGACAAATAGGCCAATATCTTTGTAAAAGGCTATCTATAAATGGAGAGGGAAAATGGAATAAAGTTGAGGGGACTGGAGCTAAACTTTATCTATAATACATTTTGTAGACTTGATTTAAGAACTATGCAAACGTTGTATGGAATTATACATAATTTTACAAAGCAGTATCTAAAAGTGAAAATGAACTGCAGCTATATGAACCTACGTGTGTATTGAGATGGAGGACTCATCACACAGAGAAACGTTACTTCAGGTGATGTTGTTTTCATTTCACTGCACCTTCTCAGTGGCTTATAACGCGAGGATGAAGGGAACTAAAAACAAACACAAATTGAAACAAAAAGCCTTAAGCTGTCTTCCGAATGATATTATTAGTAACAATACTGCTATTGTCTTGCTGAAAGAACTATTATACAACGGATAAGGATAAACAGTTGTGTTATTCTCGTTTGAAATGAAAAATTGATAACATGAAAGAGGAACAAATATAAATGTCAAAGAAGTCTGCCTTGTGGCCTCACATGCTAGAAACTCACCCTCCTGGCGAAATCAAGAGATCCTGTCCCCCGAGGCGCCCTCTTGGGGATGATGCCCGCTGTCCCTGCCTCCCCAAGGATGGGAGACAGGACCGGGGCATCCGGAACACGCCTTGACCCTGGCTGGGGGCACGTGAAGTGACCTCAGTTCCGATCTCTTTCTCTCCAGTATATGATGCTCATGGTGGCTGGAATGAATGGAGAGTGTGTGGGGGCAGGGGAGAGGTGGGGGCCATGGGAACAGAGAGAAGGGGGAAGCCAAGAGGAGGAGGACAGGAAGGAGAGGGAGAGGAGAGAAGGAAGGAGGCAGCGGAAGGGGGGAGAAGCCCTGCGCGAGAAGGAAGCACAGTACACACTCCGGCTACTTTTGGCTCAGAGGCCATGGCAGCCACGCTCTGGGCACTGCGGGAAGCACCCCTAATTCCCCCGACAGCGTGTCCGGACCTCAGAGTCTCAAACAACTAGAAACGGAGAAGCTACGGGAGCTGGGGCCACGTTTATCCTCATTACCCCAGTGAAGTAAGCCTCTGGGGTTATGAAGGCGCCTCAGAACCTGCCCACGGGGGTGAAAGACGCTTCTGCTGTGCCCTCCATGGGGGCCCTCCAGCTTGGCTGTGGACTTTGGATTAAGTGCCCAGGCAGTCTCTTCTCATTTCAGTTCCCACCTGTGACAAAGCCCCGCGTGCTCTGCTCCCTTTAAGGGAGAACAGCACTGGCATCATTGGCGTAACGGCTTGTTTGGCCTTCCGAGGCCTTGCGCCACGGAGTCAGGCTTCGCAAGCTAAAAGCACTGGCTTCCTTCAGTGCAGCCCGGACTCTGCTGCTCGGGCCCTGAGCTGTGACTTATTCTCTCTGGGTTCTCACGGCACGTCCAGAGGCGGCAGAGGAATGACCTCACCCACATTCCTGAACTCCTGCCTGACCTCTGCATTCCGCGAAACCAACCTGAGGTGGGTTTGTGCCAGGGGAACACTTGAGAACGTTATTAGCCTATTAGTGCAAATACTTCAGAGGTCACCGATATGCCCGTACTCCTATTATAGTACCCTCTTCCTTAATGAAACAGTCACTGGAGCAATCTTGGTCAGAACCAAGCCTCTCCATATTCTATTTTTGAAACGATGCATGGATTTATTCCAAACCATTTCCTGGACCAGGGCTATGACGGTCTTTGTTACCTTTGAATGAACATGTTTTCTTTCCATCACTACACAAATATCCGTTGATATTTACAATATTCTGAAACACCCATTTCTGAACCACGAACTGTGGCTTTCTTTAACCTTCCAGTCTTCTCATGAGATGTATGTTAGAGATTATTTCTCTTCCAAATGAATACCTGTAACATATCTCCTGGCATCTGGTAAGATTTGGAAAGAGAAAGTAGTGTCATAATTAGCATTGCAAAAATTCCCATTCTCTTCCTGTTTATTAAGCCAATGTTCTTGGAAAGGCCCTTAAATTATAATTTATATGTGTGTCTTATATGCACATTCTTGAAACTTTACTCACATTTCGCTGTGTAATTTTAATGCATCAAAATGCTTCAATCTGCATGTGGCTACTCTTCCGAAGATTAATAGAACAGGCAAGGGTAAACAAAAGATGAACAATTTAGATATAGGATTTTGAACATACATGGCCATCTCTTTTCCTTTTTCCCTGCTATTGTTTGGCCTGGAGCCGAAAAGATTTGAGGAAAGGAAAAAAATCTAAATTACAAAATAGTTGACACCTTAGTTTTTCTCTCTTCCTTCTTTGTCCCTTTAGAATATAGACGTGGTTCAGGCCCCACTTCATTTATAAAGTGCTCATGATCCTGCCCAAAGGCAGTCCTTGTAGAGGTACCTAAGAGGCAGAAAGACAAGCTCAGGGTGGGACCACGGCTGAAAAAAGGGGCAAGGACACCTTGCTTCCCAAAAGATGTCACTGACCAAGGTGTGAGTAGCCTCCAAAGAGGCAAAGCCCCTCCAGTTCCAAGAAATAAGGATACACTAGTTAATCAGTCAACTGAACCTTAGCAGAAAGCTCTCCCTGATGGCTTGGTGGGTAAAGAACACGCCTGCCAAAGTGGGAGACCCAGATTTAATCCTTGGGTCTGGAAGATCCTTTGGAGAAGCAAATGGCAACCCACTCCAGCATCCTTGCCTGGAGCATCTCGTGGACAGGGGAGTCTGGCGGGCCACAGTCCATGGGTCACAAGGAGTCGAACACCACTTAGTGGCTAACCAGCAACAGCGAGCCTTAGTAAGATCCATCTTGCTTTTTCAATTCTTGGTAAAATCTAAAATGCACTGTACTTGAAGAAGCAAAAATTCTCTTCTCAAAAGAAAAAAAGCTATGTGTGACCGAAGTAGAAAAATGAATGGCTCCCTTCTCCATCCAGGGAAGTCATTTCCTTCCCTGGAAAGATGCTGCTCCAGCAGAGAAAGCAACACTGTCATGTTTCAACAGCACTAACTGGACTTCAGAAAGCAGGACTGACTACAGACACTCACCCCCTGCTCTGGACTCCAGCTCCACAGGGCGCCGCATCCCCTCCCAAGTGGGAGCAAGAGGGCATCCTCTCCTCCCGCCTGGTCCATCATTTCTTCCTTTCCTCAACTGGCTAACTCTTCATCCATCTTTACATCTCAGGCTAAACTTGACTCCTTCCCCATGGGCTTCACTAACCCACAAGCAAAGCCAGGTTCCCTTACATACTTTTCTAGAACCTGGAAGACCTGCAAGATCTTCCTTCTTGCCACGGTTTGCACTTGTACTTATATGTGTGGCAGTTGGCTTGATATCTGTCTTTCTAAGGAGGCTGGATGCTCTAAGAGGACCAGGATCAAGGCTTTTTTGCTCCTGATTAGGGGCAAGGCACACCAACCCCAAGAGCTTCGCAGGTGGCGCAGTGGTAAAGAATCTGCCTGCCAGTGCAGGAGACACAAGAGACATGGGTTCAATCCCTGGGCTGGGAAGATTCCCTGGAGGAGGGCATGGCAGCCCACTGCAGTGTTCCTGCCTGGAAAATTCCATGGACAGAGGAGCCTGAGTGGCTACGGACCACGGGGCCTCCAAGAGCCAGGCCAGCTGGGCATGCACACGGAGGCGTGACACACAAGCCGGCATGATGCCAGCTGGTTCCTAGCAAAGATGCAGGGAGCCGAGGACAGGGTCGGGCCCCCATGGCAGGGAGGAGATCTCATCACCCCCAGGGCCACTGTTGATCTTCCCCCACCTGCCGGCCTTCTTCACTTCCCCCCACGCTCTCTGGTAGGGAAGCTCCAAGGTGGTGAGAACGGACACCTCTAGGAAGCTTAACATGTAGCTGTGAAAGCCGATTCCTCCCAGAGTGATTCAGGTTCAGACTGGAATCACCAGTATCATTCCTGTAATGTCTAAGAATTTCACCTCTGTTCCTGAATGAGATTTATTTTTCATTTTTATTTTGCATCTTTCCTTCTTTCATTTTGATGTCAAGAATGCTTGGGAGGTGGGGCCTCATTTCTTACTTTCAAGAAGAGTTTGTAAAGGTTCAAAACAGAGGTTTCCTTGAAAACTTGGAAGAATCTGCTTGTAAAATTGATGAAGATGGGTATTCTATTTGTGGAAAGATTTTTAAATGTTCGTTCAATTTGTTTAACGCTGGTAAGACTGTTCAGGTTCTCTAATTCAAATACAGATCATCTCCAGTTTTTAAAAGCCAATTGTGGTAGATTTCTAGGAACCTGTCCATTTTGTTTAAGTTTCTAAAAGCATTTTAAGTCTGCCCTGTGGTGCACTTTGCAGCCCTGTTTCTGAGTGTTCGTGACCCCACCCCATCTACTCTGCCTCGGCGTCACCAGATTACTTTTGCTGTCTTTTCTAAGAACTGGTTGTTGACTTGACTGACCATCCCAATATTGTCTTTCCTGTTTTATTTCTCTCTGCTCTTACCTTTATCATTCTTGCTTCTTTTTACATTCCAGTCTTTTGTTGCTTCGTCTTTTCTAGCATCTTAAATAAAAAGCTTAACATTAATATCTAGTTAGACTATGCCAAAGCCTTTGACAGTGTGGATCACAATCAACTGTGGAACATTCTGAAAGAGATGGGAATACCTGACCTGCCTCTTGAGAAACCTGTATGCAGGTCAGGAAGCAACAGTTAGAACTGGACATGGAACAACAGACTGGTTCCAAATAGGAAAAGGAGTCCGTCAAGGCTGTATATTTTCACCCTGTTTATTTAACTTGTATGCAGAGTACATCATGAGAAACGCTGGACTGGAAAAAGCACAAGCTGAAATCAAGATTGCCAGGAGAAATATCAATAACCCCAGAAATGCAGATGACACCACCCTTATGGCAGAAAGTGAAGAGGAACTAAAAAGCCTCTTGATGAAAGTGAAGGAGGAGAGCGAAAAAGTTGGCCTACAGCTCAACATTCAGAAAACGAAGATCATGGCATCTGGTCCCATCACTTCATGGGAAATAGATGGGGAAACAATGGAAACAGTGTCAGACTTCATTTTTTGGAGCTCCAAAATCACTGCAGGTGGTGATTGCAGCCATGAAATTAAGAGACACTTCCTCCTTGGAAGAAAAGTTATGACCAACCTAGATAGCATATTGAAAAGCAGAGACATTACTTTGCCGACTAAGGTCCGTCTAGTCAAGGCTATGGTTTTTCCTGTGATCATGTATGGATGTGAGAGTTGGACTGGGAAGAAGGCTAAGCACCGAAGAATTAATGCTTTTGAACTGTGGTGTTGGAGAAGACTCTTGAGAGTCCCTTGGACTGCAGGGAAATCCAACCAGTCTATTTTGAAGGAGATCAGCCCTGGGATTTCTTTGGAGGGAATGACACTAAAGCTGAAACTCCAGTACTTTGACCACCTCATGAGAAGAGTTGACTCATTGGAAAAGACTCTGATGCTGGGATAGATTGGGCCAGGAGAAGGGGACGACTGAGGATGAGATGGCTGGATGGCATCGCGGACTCGATGGACGTGAGTCTGAGTGAACTCCGGGAGATGGTGATGGACAGGGAGGCCTGGCGTGCTGCGGTTCATGGGGCCGCAAAGAGTCGGACACGACTGAGCGCCTGAACTGAACTTCTCTCCTGGTATGTGTCTCTCAGTTTCCTTGTAAGCCTCACCTGAACTGTCCCTCTATAGTTTGATGGGTGGTATTTTTATTATTGCTTAGTTGTGTTTTGATCTGTACTGATTTTTCTTAAATAGATATTTGACATATACATCAGAAGTTTTTCAATGTCTCAACATTGGCAGTTTTCAAAATTATTGTCCTCTCTTTGATGTACAACTTGACTGCATTATAATCTGAAAATGTGGCCTGGTTTTTATAATTCTTTGAGACTCATTTAGACTTATTTTCTGGCCCAGGGCATGATATTTATGTAAATGTTCCTTGCAGCAATGAAAATAATGGTATTCTCACACAATTGAGTGGAGTTTTTATTATACGCCCATTAAATCCAGCTTGTTAATTGTGTTGTTTAAATCTTTCTATCTGTACTAAATATTCACTGCCTGACCTGTCAATCTCTAACCAAGTTATGTGGCTAATATCCAAGCCTCTTAATGAATTTGCCTGCATCGCCATGTAATTCTATTTTTGTTTTTATATTTTGTGGCTATTTTATTACACCCATAAATATTTAGAACTTTTATGCCCTCGTAGGCAATTTAAACTTAAATCAAAATATAATGACCTCCTTCATCTGCAATGTTTTTCCCTGTTAGCCTTTTTTTCTTATGTTAATATTACTAGGTCAGATTGCTTTTGGTCATTATTTGCCCTGCATACATTTTTCAATTAATTACCTGAGCGTTTCTATGTTCTTATGCTTTAGGCATATCTCTTGCAAAGAACACATAATCTGATTTCTAAAATTCCATCTGGAAATCTCTTTACCTAGCAAATGTATTCCTTGTGATGACTAACATACTCAGATGTATTTCCAGCATCTCATTTTCTACTTTCTCTTTGTCACCCTGCTTTCTGTATTATTTCATTTTTCTATTCTCATTTATTTTACAGATGTATATATGCATATGAATATATGTATGCATATTACATATAGATGTATGCATACTGAATTAAAATATAAGTCTAAAGTTAATTCAGTTTATCAAGTCTTCTCATTAACAATATAGAGAACTTAGCAAATTCTCATCCCACCCCCATCTGGCTTCCCTGCTATTATTGGCCATGTGATTGCATAGCATTAATTTCATCCAATAAACTAGATGTTTCAATTATCATTCCACAAACCAGTGATGGCTGCACATTCCCATGGGCCCCAAGGTCACCTGCTCTTCAGGTTCTCCTCTGAGATGCTAATCTCTCTGAAATCGATCCCACCACAGTTTCTTTAGGAAGGATCCGGGGTTCTAAGTGCTTCAGTCTTTGTTTTTCTAAAAAGTCTTATTATTTCCTTCTCGATCTCGTGACATCATCTCCTCACCTGCAGAAATCTAGGCTGATGTTTGTTTTTCTCATCCCTTTGAAGCTGTCATCCAAATTTGTTTTTCCGGTGTGCACCTTTGGTTTCGTTTCTTTTCATCAGTTCTGACAAATTCTCTGTTATCAATTCTTCTTTCTTAACCTCCCTGGACTCTATTTTCTCGGTCGCTTTGTATGTGTGTCCGATCCTTATGGTGTGTGAAGTCTTTGTGAATTGAGAAGAGTTGCTCACAGCTTCTGTCTATTTTCCCTCCTACAGACTTGTGTCTGTAAGGTGTGGTGATTTATTCTTGTTGTGAGCTAATATCTGTCCAGTATCTGGCTTCCCAGGGGGCTCAGCAGTAAGCATTTGCCTATCAGTGCAGGAGCTGGAAGGAGACCTGGGTTCGATCCCTGGGCCGGGAAGATCCCCTGGAGAAGGGAATGGACACCCACTCCAGTGTTCTTGCCGAGGTAATCCCACGGACAGAGGAGCCTGGCAGGCTACGGTCCGTGGGGTTGCAAAGAGTCAGATACGACTGAGTGACTGAGCACACAGTATGTGTCCAAATGGCTATGTGGATCTTCCTAGGGTCCAGAATTAGGAATTACTTTCCCCTTAGAGGATCTGCCTTAAATCTTTTGGACTTCACTGGAGACGCTCATGCAGGGGCCAGGGTGGGGTTCCTCGAGCACAAGGCGGTGAGCAGCACAGTGGAGCTCCAGTCCACGAGAGGCCATGCTCAGGACCTCGCGTCCTCAGAGGAGATAAATGGCAGAGATCGTCTCGGTTTCCTTGCAGGCAGGCAGTTTTCAGTTGTCATTTCTCTGAAGCTAAATATAGTTCCTTCAATTGTCCTAGCTTCATGCAGGAGGCTTGACTTCAACTACGGGATTTTGCAAGCTAACCAAGGCCCCCCAAAGGCCGCATCTATCCCCAAATAATGCTGCCACAGTTCTCATTTGTGCCCAAACTTTGACGTATCGGCTTTTATGCTTGCCTTCACCTGGTTCTGGTGTCATTTTGTTCATATTGTTCTGGCCCTTAGAGGGGCTTCCTTGGTCGCTAAGTTCATAAAGAATCTGCTTGTAATGCAGGAGACCTGGGTTTGATCCCTGGGTCAGGAAGATCCCCTGGAGAAGGGNCGGCTTTTATGCTTGCCTTCACCTGGTTCTGGTGTCATTTTGTTCATATTGTTCTGGCCCTTAGAGGGGCTTCCTTGGTCGCTAAGTTCATAAAGAATCTGCTTGTAATGCAGGAGACCTGGGTTTGATCCCTGGGTCAGGAAGATCCCCTGGAGAAGGGAATGGCAACCCACTGCAATATTCTTGCCTGGAGAAGCCCATGGACAGAGGAGCCGGGCAGGCTACAGTCCATGGGGTCACAAAAGAATCAGACAGAACTGAGAGACCAGCCTTTCACTTTCAGAGAATTCTGAGTGGTGTGTGTATGTGTGTGTATTTTACTCAGTTCGAGGACATTTTGGAAAACCTGATCCATCCCATCCCATCAGTAGATCTCCCTGCAAACCTCTGCTCTTCCAGAAAAGGGGTTTTGGCTGTCAGATTCCCTTCAGCTGCTCGTTCCTATAGAATGACTGAAACCCAGATGATTCTGAACACAACAGGATGTGTGTGCTTGAAGCAGAGACTGGGTTAAGAGAACTGGGAAAAATTCTCTTCACTTTAGTTCTCTCTCTCCGGTTCCCTCTACTGAAGGTCAAGGACATCGAGGCACATTGTCATTGCTGGCCTATCCAAGGACCTTCCTGTTTTATTCCATTTCATCATTTTCCTCTTCATCTAGGCCACAACCCTTTCCATACCAAGCAGACATTCAGATGTGTTTATTCAAAGTCCTTGGATACAAATGTACCCTTGAAAGAGGCACAGTGTAAATGTGATCTTCAGCCACCCAAACAGTCTTGTGCTACAGTCCCTGTTGTGTTTTTCCACTTGGTGCTGTGTTTTCAAGATCTCTCCATGTTGCTAAACGTTGCTTGATGATCCTTTTCCTCTAAGAAGTCTACTGATGCTTTATTTCACGTTCAAATGATTGCTGAGAATAACAAGAGGAAAGCTGGCACGTGGAATTCTACAATGAAAGCGCTAGACAATGACAAGGGATGAAACAGACAGAGCTGAAACCTTGGACATGTATCTTCTCCTTAAGTGTTGCAGTTTCCTCCCTGAGCAAACTGGAGCCCCATTCTTCCCTCCTCTCTACCAAATACAGATTGTCTTCTTGACACTGAGCAAAGCTCAACCTCGTAAAGGCTGGAAATCCAAACAGTGTCTCGCAGCCTGCAGGGCTGGCCCCCTCTGAGGGCTCCAGGGAAGACGAAGTTTCCATGTCTTTTCTAACTTCCAGAGAATGCTGTGTTCCTGGGCTCCTGGCGTTTTCTTCCTTCTTCAGGGACCCCGACGATCAGTTTCTCACGGTGCATCTTGAGATGCTGAGTCTCCCGTCTCCCTCTTTCTTCATAAGGACCCTTGTGGTCACCTTGAGCCAAAGCAGATAACCGGCTAGGTGCTGTTTAGTCACTCAGTCACGTCTGGCTCTTGGCGACCCCGTAGATGCAGCTGTCAGGCTCCTCTTGCCTGGGGTTCTCCAGGCAAGAATACTGGACTGGGTTGCCATTTCCTTTTCCAGGGGATCTTCCTGACCCAGAGGTCAAACCTGGGTCTCCTGCATTGCAGGCAGATTCTTTACCATCTGAGCCACTCAGGAAGGCCCTGAGTTGATTCATAATGTTGTTCGTTTCAGGAGTAGAGCAAAGCGATTCAGTTACACATGTGCATATATCCATTCTTTACCACTGAGCCACCTGGGAAGCCAGATCACCCAGGGCCATCTCCCCATCCTGGACTACACGCATCGGCAGAGACCATCTGGCCACGTGAGGCTACAGAGTCACAGGTTCTGGGGACCCGGGGCTGGGGCCGTTGTGGTGGCAGGGAGGGCAGCACCTTGCCGGCCCCCAGAGGCAGGACGCCGAAGCGACTGGGTCCCCTTGGAAACGCAGGGGCTTCTCCTGCTTGGACAAGGACTGAAGCTCCTCGTGCTGGTCCGGCGGGCCGGGGGAGGGGAGCGCATTTCAGGGTCCATGGGAAAGGACGCAGCAGCAACAGGGCCCTGGCTGGATGGTGACTGGGACCGGGAGTTCGGGGAAGAGCACTTGGGGGCCAAAGCGGGACAGTGAATCACCAGCATCCACTCCAGAGCAAGAAGCACCCAACGCCGTGTGAGAAAAGGTTCCCTGTGAATATTCAGGGCTTAGTATTCCCAGAAGATACTGTACAAGCCGCGCTGGGAAAAAAAAAAACAAACCCATTGTTTCCTATTGCTGAGCTCTTCACACCCCACTGGAGCTCCAAAGTCCTTTGCTCTCTCCCCTCTTGTTGGGTTGCAGCCCAACGCTCTGCTAACAGGAAGCTTGTCTAGCAGATGGGGGCACCCAGCCCTAGTCCCCCCAGAACCCAGGACCCAGGGCCAGATGTGCGTCTCAGAAAGCCCTGGGCTGGGCTGGGCTGGGCTGGTGAGAGAGATGGGACCCAAGGGGAGATGAGGGGTGGTCGGGCTGGCCCGGGAGCATCTGCAGGGTGGAGTCAGCCCAGCCTTCCGAGGCCTGTGTGTCATCCTGGAGGCACAGCCCGGCAGCAGGATGCTCGCCGACCGACCGGGCACTGGGACCCCTCAGGTTCCTTTCCAGGACATCTTCTGAGTCTCAACTTCTTGTCAAAACCCTCTCGAGTCCCCTCTCACAGGTGCCGCCTTAACACTGTTCTGCTTCCTCCTGGCTCTCTGTCTGCAAGGAGCCAGGAGGACAGTGTTCGTCCATGTAAGTTGCCTTTCTTTGGAGGAGGCAGAGTGATCGACTGAACAGAATGCACAAAGCGTACGCTAAGGATAAGAGACGCCGGTCACGGCGCCTGGCCCCATCGCTTCATGGCAAACAGGAGGGGACAGTGGGGTCACTTTCCCACAAGTGACAGATTTCATTTTCTTAGGCTCCAAAATCCCCGCGGAGGGTGACTGCAGCCATGAAATTAAAAGACACCTGCTCCTTGGAAGGGAAGCTATGACCAACCTAGATAGCATATTAAAAAGCAGAGACATCACTTTGCCAGCAAATTTCCATCTAGTTCAAGCTATGGTTTGTCCAGCAGTCATGTATGGATGTGAGAGTTGGACTATAAAGAAAGCTGAGCGCCAAAGTTTGATGCCTTCAAATTGTGGTGCTGGAGACTCTTGAGAGTCCCTTGGACTTCAAGGAGATCAAACTGCTGCTGCTGCTAAGTCGCTTCAGTCGTGTCCGACTCTGTGCGACCCCACAGATGGCAGCCCATTGGGCTCCGCCATCCCTGGGATTCTCCCATCCCAAAGGAAATTAGCCCTGAATATTCACTGGAAAGACCGGTGCTAAAGCTGAAGCTGCAATACTTCAGCCACCTGATGTGAAGAGCTAATTCAATGGAAAAGACCTCGATGCTGGGAAAGATTGAGGGCAGGAAGAGAAGGGAAGGCAGAGGATGAGATGGTTGGATGGCATCACCGACTCAGTGGACACGAATTTGAGCAAGCTCTGGGCAATCGTGGAGGACAGGGAAGCCTGGAGTGCTACAGTCCAAGGGGTCACAAAGAGTTGGACCTGACTTGGCGACTGAACAATAACCCTGGGAGGTGCACCAGTGTCCTGGGCTGTTACACCAAGCGGCTGGCTGAAGGCAACTGAAACATATTTTCCCACAGATCCAAGTTCCCCCAGAGCCGCCCTCCCACTAGACACTAGCTGGACTCCCGCCTCATCTCCCGCAGCTGCTGGCGGTGGCTGCTGAGCCTCAGGGCCCCTCGGCCCACAGCTGCTTCCCTCCAAGCTCTGCCCCCATCGTCACATGACCTTCTCCCTGTGGGTCTGTCTCCACGTGGCTTTTCTCTTCCCAGAAGGGCACAGCCATGCTGGATTAGGGCCTCTCCTGCTGACCCCCCCTTAACCTGATTACATCTGCAAAGACTCTATGTCCACATGAGCTCATGTTCACAGGTCCCGGGGGTTAGAATTTCAACACACTTTTTCAGTAACGTTAACTCAGTAATGTGTGTGTGCTCATCATGGCCGACTCTTTGAGACCCCATGGCTGTAGCCTGCTGGGCTCCTCTGTCGGTGGGACTCTCCAGGCAAGAACACTGGAGTGGGCTGCCATGCCCTCCGCCAGGGGGTCTTCCCGACCCAGGACCCACAGTAGGAGGCCACGAAGCCTTCCAAGTACAGCAATGCATGTATAGTATTGATTCACTGATCTTGCACACATGTGCAAGCCTGTGACATACAGGTTTAGGCTCTACTGGGAATTCAACTGGGAGTAAAATCAGTATCTCCCCATGGGGATTCCAGCCTCACAGGAGAGGCACACACTAAGCACATATGTTTGTGTGTAACTTTGTTAATACAACCAGTTGAGTCCTTATTACCACTCAATCCAGGGAGACACAAGTTGAGAAAAGCCTCCCAAGTTGGAGTCAGTTCAGTCTTCTCATTGCAAGAACAAGGAGACTAGAGTTCACAGCGACTGGGGATGTAAGAGAGGTGAGTCATCCAGGAGGGAGGGACTGGAGTCCACCAAGTCCCTGAGGTGGGAAGGACCGTGGACACGGTGAGTGGGCCACACGGCCAGGAGAGGGGCTGAGAGGACCCTGGGGTCAGAAGAGGCCAGGAGGCTGAGCTGTGCCCACCGTGCGTTTCGTGTGGCTCCCGTTGAGCCGTGTCAGTCACCTGAGCCCTCGGCGGAGCACGCAGGCCCAAGGTGCCCTAAGTTTCAAGTTGGTCCTTGAGTCGATGCTGTGAAACCTTGCTCATTCACCTCACTGATTCTAAAATCACTGGGAGGCTGCGGAAAGCCAGGGCGGGAAAAGAGACACATTTCTGGACGCCTTCAGAGCCACCTGTCTTGGCTGGCAGTGTGGACACGTGTCTCTGCTCTTGGCTCAGGGAGCGTTATCCGCCTCCTTCCTGAGCCCCCCAGAGATGCCCACCCACCAGGCATTTTCTTTCTTCTATATCCATCCCAGAACCCCTTCAGTGAAAAGAAGCTTAAACTTGATAGCACCGCAGTCATTCTCTGCTTTACGTCCGGGAAGGCCAGCGTGTATACGTCATCCTACACCTGTAACCACAGGACAGCAGACGGTGGAAGCCAGACCGTCCACATGGTGCTGGCTTCTGGATGTAAAGTCGTGCATTGGGGTCTCCTGGCTGATTTTCCTTTCCCCATCAGAGTATGCCCCAGGGGTATGTCCCAATGGAATGAAACTGATCTGCCTCTAAAATAGATCAGTTTCTCAGCCTGGTTACTCACTTATCTGTCCCACAAGACAACCTCTTCACTAGGGAAATCCAGCTCACAGCCTTGACCATGCTGAGCCCCGCTCCCCCTCAACAAGCCAGGAGTCAGGATCTAGGTGTCGAGTGTGCTGGACGTGGGCGACAAACCGATCCCACCCGTGTCTCGCCTCCAGTCTCACCTTTTCCCACTGAGTCACCGTAATGTTCCGCTTCCCACAGCATCACCTCTGCCCTCCCAACGTGAATCATCACAGCTTGACTCAAGCACTGTCTCTCACACAGAAACACATCCTGCACCCACGTGGCTGCAAAGCTGCCAGTGAGTTGCATACACCTCCAGTGATCAAAGGATCCCTCGGGAAAAGGCACGGGGCCCCACAAAACTGGCCTGCCCCATTTGAGTCTCCCAAACATTTCTAAATCCTGTGGCTACAGGGAGCATCAAAGAAGCCTTTCGACTTCTTCATACTCTTGAAAAGCATCTTCACTCATCTCTGTCTTCAGTTATCCTCTCTGTGTGCAGATCGGTATGCACTGGACAGAAATGTCCCAACTGTCGACCCCAGTTAGAGCCCAGCAGAGCAGTGACACCACCAAAATCCAAAGCATCACATCTGATCATGAAGCAGCCTTGATGCTGGTTGCTACCAGCTGAGTGTTACCTCACCTGGCAGGACGCGAGGGAAGAAGCCAGAACTCCTGATATTTGGAAAGTCGGTGACATTTGAGTTTATGTTGCATTTGCATTTTTCAAACCTATGCTTCTTTCTTTTCACGTGTGCCTTGAAGCACCTGAACCAAAGCACGTTTCTGTCGCTCCTTATTTTTCCTCCTCCCTCCCTGCCCTCCTGCCCTCCTTTTTGCATTTTCCCGGGTATGTGTTTTGCATTCGTCTGTTTTTAGACTTCGTGGGCTATGATTGGAGTTTAGCTATTTGTATATATCATCTTGGTATTTCAGATCCACTTTCATTATTTTTTATCGAAAGGTATTTCAGATCCACTTTCATTATTTTTTATCAAAAGGTATTTCAGATCCACTTTCATTATTTTTTATCAAAGGGGTAATACCAGCGTATCAGTTGTCTAGATCCTCGCTTCCTTCCTTGCACTCATGTTCCTTTGCTGTCCGTCATCATCCCCATCTCTGCATTTTTCAGGTCAGGGAGCATCCTTACACCTCCTCAAACACGTCACCTTCTGCAGAGCCTTCTGCCTGCCACATTCCACTCCACATCGTCCATCACTGTCCTCTCTAGGTGAACGCCTACTCATCGTTTGAGTCTCATCTTCAGTGATTTTGCTCTGCTAGAGCACTCTGAGCCATCTGCTCCTGGCAGGCTATCTTTCCCGGTCTCATATAATGACACACTGTATCCAGCTTCTTTTCAAGAGGGACTCCATCAAGTTAGGGATTATCCACAAGCAGGCGCTTTGTATGGTTCCCAGGACAAAGTGAACTCGATAAGTATTGGTAGAAACGTTGAATGATCAGTTAATTAGCCAGGGAGNATCTGCTCCTGGCAGGCTATCTTTCCCGGTCTCATATAATGACACACTGTATCCAGCTTCTTTTCAAGAGGGACTCCATCAAGTTAGGGATTATCCACAAGCAGGCGCTTTGTATGGTTCCCAGGACAAAGTGAACTTGATAAGTATTGGTAGAAATGTTGAATGATCAGTTAATTAGCTAGGGAGCCCAGCTAGCCCAAAGACTGCAGAAGATTCTAGAGAATAGTGGCAGCTTCTGCAGTGAGAGCCTCATCTGCGTTTACCCTCGGCCTCCTTTCGTGCCTGAAATCAGCTGGTGTCGCTGAGCTCAAGCCGGCCCCCAGGAAAGGCGGTCCCGCTGTTTCAGCAGCTCATCCTTGCAGCCGTGGGTCAGGCGGAGAGCTGTGTCAACGTCTCCAAAGCCGTCGTGCTCTGGCTGTGGGTCCGGCGGTCAGGGCTCATCCACCAAGTGAAGAGGAGCGGCAAGGACGCCCCCTGACCCACTGCCCTGAGATGCTGGAAAATCCCCGCAAATCCAGTCACGCCGTCAGAGGGCTCTCTCCTTGGACCACAGTGCTCCGGCTTTTTGCAGAACTGCACTGATGGACGTTTTAAGAACCACCCTCCTAAAGTTTGTCATGGAAGCTCTTTAATGAGTAAATCCCCGTCATATGACACATAGCATTTTGGAGGACCCACAGGACAAATTACCCTTGCGTATAAAAACCAGAAGAGGCGCCCCACCAGCCCAGATGCTTACCTGTTGCTGTTTACGATAGCAACCCAGCCCAGTATTCCTGCCTGGAGAAGCCCATGGGCAGAGGAGCCTGGAGGGCTACAGTCTGTGGGGTCGCAGAGTCAGACAGGACTGAACGACCTTCACTCACTCCCTAATTCTTAGCACACGGAACATGATATGTTTGTGACATGTTTGTGACCGGCTTGCGGCTTGGACCCTGGAGTGAAACGGGCAGGCTTCCTCCAGCCTCAGCAGCTTTCTCATCTCCCATCAGCTCCCCGCTCCTGAACTGAGCTCTCCTGCCTCTGATAGAAACAGCAAACGACCTTCTCATAGGCCAGGGATGCTCCCAGAGAAATCTCACCCCTCTTTGGATGAACACAGCAGCACCCTGAGGTTGTCATTCTCACTCACTTTTTCACATGAGAACTTTGAAACTCAGATGGGACGATCAGGGCTCTGAGACGTTGCTTAATTTGTCCAAGGTCGCACAGCCGGCAAGGGGCAACCTAGTATCTGGACTGAGAGCATTGTCTCCAGACTTGGGTAGAAAGAAGCTCAAACCCTAGCGGCTGTGTTTCCTCTGTACGACATTCTACTTAGACTCTTTCCATTGTAATAAATATGGATAGCTTGTGAGTCTGCTTTGGGACAGTTGTGAAGTTAAATGAGACAATAAATGTGAGAGGCTGACGTTCAGTGTCTAAAACGATGTAAGCTCTCAATGGACATTTATTGTTTATAATTTATATTGAGTTACAGTTGATTTGTGCTGTGTTAGTCTCTCACATGCAGAAAGATAATTTAGTTGTATCTGTATATGTATCTATTCTCTTTCAAATTCTTTTCCCATTTAGGTCAATTCCCTGTGCTATACAGGACGTCCTTGCAGGTTATCTATTTTAAATATAACAATGTATGCGTGTCAACCCCAAACCGTAGAAATCTGTATGAAAGACGAACACTGGATTTGAATCTAGGACTTTGGATTTTGAATTCAGTACTTCTTCATTAAACCAGGCTTCCTGATGGCTCAGGCGGTAAAGAGTCTGCCTGCGATACAGGAGACCTGGGTTCGATCCCTGGGTTGGGAAGATCCCCTGGAGAAGAAAATGGCAGCCCACTCCAGTATTCTTGCCTGGAAAAGCCAGTGGATGGAAGAGCCTGGTAGGCCACAGTCCATGGGGTTGCAAAGAGTGGACACGACTAGTGATTCCACTTTTCATTAAACCACATTCCCAGTCTAGAGATGATCGAGAGAGCTTTGTGAGCCAGACAGAGAAGAGCCAAACTGGGTGACAAGGTATGAAAGCAAAAGCCACTTCAGCTGAACCAGCCTGTATCCACAGACAGAGCTGCTGATCTTATGGCTTGTCGTGGGAACCATGGCTGAAACCCAGGAGAAACGCCTCCCTTCCCACGGGCACCGCCTTCAGCCTGATATCACAGAAGTGCACAGGACAATTAGTCCAGAGACAAAGGGCACTTGGCTGTAGAAAAATACAGACCTGAGTCTCTGATTACGCGCCACGTGTCAGTCCAGCAAGAGAGGGTCTTTAAAAAAGCCTTCAAAATAATTTGAATCTACAAGAGGGAATAGAATAGACCAGGCCAGACGAACTCATTTAAGTCCATGGTTACCCAGGAGAAAGACGTGTTGACTTCGATGAGCTGTAACTGAGATGCAGTCAGTCTCCCCCGTCAGCGGCTGGTGCCTAACTGGAATTCCATCTTCTAAAAAATTCTTGTTTGTTTGTTTGCTTGTTTTTCAGCATAGTCGCTGAAACTACGACAAACCCCAGCACTGGCGTTGGCAAATTCTTGTTATGTTCGAGCTGAATGGAGAAGCTTTGTGAAACTCCACCCATCAGTGATTGCGGGACCAGATTACGGGAAAATGTCAGAATGTGTGCAGTATCTTTGGCCTGGGGATGGCTTTTTCCCACCGTCTCTCTTCATCCTGCTTGTCGAGTCATCTTCAGTAACTTCAAGTCCTTCCCCTGCCCCCACCCGTAAATAACAGCCCAGTACAAGCCAGGTGTCAAGAAGCCACTGTTACATTTCTGGATGGACTCCCAGCACTGCAGTGTTTCTAATAATTCCAAGATCTGAGCTCTGCAAAGCGGTTCTCACTGGGAATAAAACATTTGCTTCAGGAGCTTCTAAAGGTGAGGGCAAAACAGTTTGTATTTGTTTAAACCCTAATGTCATCCATAATTAATGGGATGGCCCTGGTTCAGTAGAGCTTGAAACCACTGTGTATATTTGAAGCTGGATTTCTAGCTCCTGAGACTAGAAATACATTTACCCTTAAGCTTCTGTTTTATTTTTTCATGGAAATGATGATTTTCAGTGGCTGAACATTCAGTATCTTTTCACTATGTTTTTGATGAGTGCTTTTTGCTCTCAAGTGGTAAGAACAAGGCCAGCCTACTTTTAAGCAGCGGCCCTGAAACTCCGGGTGTCCACGTGGCTCACCATAGGTCCTTCTGATGCCTCTCCTCCAGCCCATCATTTCAACTCTTGACATAGTTTTTAAAAAGATTTTAAAAAGTAACAGTTGAAAAACTTTTTTTCTTAATTTGATATACATTCAAAATATAAAAGCTTCCATTTTGTAAGTCAGTGTTCAGAAAAGAAATTATGGCTCATTGCTTTTTGCTGAAAATCTCTCTTCAATAAAGTGAAAGTGAAGTTGCTCACTCGTGTCCAACTCTTTGTGATGCCATGAGCTGTAGCCTACTATGCTCCTCTGTCCATGGGATTTTCCAGGCAAGAGAACTGGAATGGATTGCCATTTCCTTCTCCAGGGGATCTTCCCCACCCGGGGATGGAACCCAGGTCTCCCACACTGCAGACAGACGTTCTATGGTCTGAGCCAGCAGGGGAGCCGTATACTCTTCAATAAATGTACATCTGAATGCCTGATGCTACGTCCATACAGAAGGGCTCCTGCATTCCCCTTAGGTGATCAGGTCCCTGCGTATCCCAGGGAACATGGGAGCGGCAATTTTTCTCGTTCATTTGATCACTGAGCTCTTCAGACACTTGCTCTCATCTACAGCAGAGCTGCCATGGCCAGCAGGCTGTGTGCTCTGGGCTGTGTGAGATTTCTAGGTAGGAAATAAAGAGGAATAATTATCATGGAATCATTATCATTTTTTTGGATCCTTACTTTGCACAGACTCTCTTTCCTTTAGCTTGAAACAGCGTCCCCACCTCCCCTTGAGAATTTACCTCTCTTCACGTTTGTCACCTCCTGCTTTATCACAGAGAGTTAGATACGCCCATTCCAGCTGGACTGGGATCAGGGAGGGACCAAAAATCCTCTGAGCACTGAACAAAGGGACATGAAAAACAACCCCAGTCCTTTGAGGACAAGCCCAGAAAGCTTAGAAAAGAGTCACTGAGAACCCCAGTGCTCATAGCACATAGGCGACAACCTCAGGGCAGTTCCATCGCTCTGTGTCTGCCTCCCAGCCTCCCAAGGATGGCGCTCAGAATGGACACGGTTGCCATGGGGACACACTCCACTAACGCAAAAGACCAAGTCAGTCTTCTTCTAGGAAAAATTAAGTCTACTTTAGCAAATCAGGTTGACCTTGAGAGCTGGCTGTTTCAATTAGACCGTGTGATAATCATTTTACATAAATGCGACAAGAAAATTCTTCCACTCCAAGGTGTGAACAAAAATGCATTTGGAACAAGTAGACCTCTACACACATTGTAAGGGAAAGCTCTTCCTGGCAAAGGAAGCACGTGGGAAGTTCTCATCTTCTTCCTAGATGTGTGAGGAGGTACATCCATCGCTTTTCCAAATTATTTTAAAGGCTGTGGGAGAAACATTTGCAGATCATAGGTGGGCTGATCCCCCCACCCGAATGCTGTCTCATTTTTCCTTCCACACAAAATGCTCAAAGCTGTGGTTTTTCTGGTAGTTATGTACTGATATGAGAGTTGGACCATAAAGAAGGCTGAGCACCAAAGAATTGATGCTTCTGAACCGTGGTGTTGGAGAAGACTCTTGAGAGTCCCTTGGACTGCAAGGAGATCCAACCAGTCCATCCTAAAGGAAATCAGTCCCAGGTGTTCATTGGAAGGACTGATGCTGAAGCTGAAGCTCCAATTCTTTGGCCACCTAATGCAAAGAGCTGACTCATTGGAAAAGACCCTGATGCTGGGAAAGATGGAGGGCAGGAGGAGAAGGGAGCAACAGAGGATGAGATGGTAGGATGGCATCACCAACTCAATGGATTTGAGTCTGAGCAAGATCCAGGAGACAGTGAAGGACAGGGAAGCCTGGTGTGCTGCAGTCCTTGGGGTCGCAAAGAGTCAGACACAATTGAGCAACTGAACAATCAAAGAAGGCAGAGGGCGGCCTTCCCCCAGCGCGGAGAAGGCAGGGGGCGGCTTCTGCGGCTGCCTGATGGTGCAAGCTGAGATGTGCGGTGTGGCCGCTGAGGGGCTCTGGTGCCTCGTCACTGCTGGTAACGTCCTGAGGAGGCACCCTGGTCCTTCCTGCTTCTGATCCGCTTGCCCCACACCTGACCGGTCAGAGCAGCCGGGGCCATCCACACGTGTGCCCGTCCGGTCCGGCATCCGCAGCCGGGAGCCGGCGTGGCCCCTTCGGGAGGGGCGCTGCTTCGCCCACTGCTGTGTCCTTACCACCTTCGAGCCATGTTTTTAAATTTTATTTTACTGAAGTTTCGTTACGTTCCTTTCTGCTATACAGCAAAGTGACTCGGTTACACATAGATTCATTCTTCTTCATGTTCTTTTCCATGATGGCTTATCACAGGATATTGAATATAGTTCCCTGTGCTCCGCGGTAGGGCCCTGTGGTTCATCCATCCTGTATATACTAGTTTGCATCTGCTCACCCCCAAAGATTCATATATCAAATGAATATTTCCCACTGTGCTCCCCCCGACACAAGGCTCCACATAGCCACTGAACTGCTAGCACCGTAGAGAGCTCACTTTCTCCTCTGCCCTTCTCCTGCCTGCTGTTGGTGTTCAGCCCCTGAGTGTCCGGCTCTCTGCGACCCCATGGACCACAGCGCGACCCCATGGACCGCAGCATGCCAGGCTTCCCTGTCCCGCACCATCTCCCGGAGCTTGCTCAAACTCACGTTCATTGACTTGGTGATGCCATCCAGCCATCTCATCCTCTGTTGTCCCCTGCTCCTCATCAACTCTACTAGACAAAAAAGTCCACAAAAAAAAGTCTCCTTCCCCAAATGATAACTCTAAAGACAGTTGTTAGAATAAGGCGTTGATTCTTAGGGGTGAGAACCTCGTGAAAGTAAAGCAAAAACCCTTATCCTTTTTTATTCAAGGTAGAGGAAAGTGGAGGCGGCAGGGGAGTTCAGGGTTAGCAAGTGCGGGCTAGTATATATAGGGTGGATAGGCAAGCTCCTACTGCATAGCACATGAGATAAAGCATAACGAAAAAGAATATGGAAAGAATGTGCAGGCATACCCGAGTCGCTTAGCTGTACAGCAGCAGAAATGAAGACGACGTTGTAAATCAGCTGCACCTCAACAGGAAAAACAGACTCCATTAAGAGCATGGAGAAAGGGCTTCAAGAGAATTCTTTATCAAATCCATTTATATGCCTAATTGTTAAGACAATGAATTTATAAAAGGAGACAGTCATCAAGAAATCCTTTGAGAAACCATATATATATATATAACATCAGGAGAAATGTGAGCACTTCTGCTTTTAAGGTACGTTTCCTGGAAGGAGACAGTGGCTAATGATTGGTATGCGATGCTGTGCTTAGTCACTCAGTCATGTCCAATTCACTGTGGCCCCGTGGACCGAAGCCCACCAGGCTCCTCAGTCCATGGGATTCTCCAGACAAAAATACTGGAGTGGGTTGCCATTTCTTCCTCCAGGGATCTTCCCAACCCAGGGATCGAACCCAGGTCTCCGGCAGTGCAGGCGGATTCTTTACCAGCTGAGCCACCAGGGAAGCCCAATTGTCTGGTATAAAAAGTCATAAATAAAGGTGGCTGAGGCGAGGATAAGCAAGGAGGACAGGAGGAGAGGTCTGTCTGGTTCACATCACGAACGAGACGAGATGAAACACTCCTGGCTAGGTCTGGTGTCTGCAGGACCAGGAGGGCAAGCTTCCAGAATGATCACTTCCCTGTCCAGGACACAGAGACGGTCACCCCAAGGTGACCCCATTTGTTTTTCCTCCTGTGAAATGACAGCCAAGAGCTCCAGGAGACATTCACCAGCATCACTGTAATATCCGGAAAAGCCCGAAGGGAACAAGAGAAAACAACTCCGAAACACTTCAAAAGGGAGGAAGTGTGCTCTGCGGAGTCATTCGTCCTTCCACAAATATACAGGCGATGACACTGGGTGAAGTATTTGCCTCCGATTGTAAAACATACCGAGGGTGATGGAACAAAGGTGACAGTATCTTCCTCCTGCAGCTCAAGGGACTTTCAAGTTGGGGGCAAAGCTTGAGAGAAACCCCTCAGGAGGCTCTTCCGCGTCTCTGTAACGCGGGACACTCTCGTTAGCAAATGTGCAGCTGACAAATCACAGCATCTGCTGCTGCTAGGGAGGCAAAGACGCGTTCGTCTAGGTTTCTAGCATCACCCGCTTGCAATCGAGCAAGAGAGACAAGTCAGCGCCCCAGAGGGACCACTGAGCGCTTCCCTTTGCTTTCACATGAAACCCCACTGACCGGGAATCTGAGAAAAGGATGCACGTGAGCTTATTTACAAAACAGAAACAGACGCACAGGCTGAAGATGAACTCAGGGCGCCAAGGGGGAGAGTGGGGGAGGGACTCCTCACTTGTGCCTACGCCAAGAAGAAAGGGGAGAAAAACGGCTCTTTGTGATGAGAACTCTTCGGACTTTCAATCTCCTAACAACACTCCGCCTGAGGAATGCTTATCTTCATATGTCTAACTCTAGCTTTCCCTGCAGGAACAACAGGGACCAAAGATAAGAAAATGATTTATTGTTTGTGCATCAGCCAACAGCATCGATCGCAGCAGGTTCTAAACTTCAGGACCCTGAATGGAGGAGGACCAGCACCTGGTGCCCGACTTGCTTCTGCAAAACCCCTGTTTTTGTCTCTAAAATAGGAACACGTGTTTAATGTGAAATTAGCAGGTTGTTGTCACAACCTGAACCCCCAAATCAAAGAATCTGTTGCGGGAGCAGGTAAGAGATCAAATATTTGATACTGCTTTAGGCGCCCCCATCCAAAATGCTGTGCTCTCTGCTTATTGAGCTGGAATCATCTCTCACATTTCAATTAACATCTTGCCTCCAGGACAAGACTCTGCTCCAAACACAACTCAGTGTCCCCCTTCCACCTGACTCAGAGTCTAAAGCAACTCTGTGGTAATATTACGAATGATCGGTTTTGTGGAATGAATGCTACTCCTGTCTTTCCAAGCTCCCCGAGGGCAGGACAAGGTGTTTAGGGGTCGTCCAGCTCTTGGTTTTCCGTCTTATCCCCTCATCCTGACCTGGTGTGATCTGAGGCGGGGGCTCTTCCTCTGGGTCTGCCTGCCTGAAGGAGAGAACCTTGGCTTCAACTAACTTCTCTCTCCTTCCCCATGCCTATCTCTCTCTCTCTCACACACACACACACACTCACGTTGTGAGCCACCCAACCACATGCCACACGTGGATGAAGCTGTATCTAATGGGTGAGACTGCCGGGCAGGGTCGCTGGACCCTAAGGGCAACACCAGTGTCCGCCGGCCGCTCCTCCGCCTCTCCTTTTCCCTAAGGTTACCTGGTGTGGGGCCCAGGCCCTCGGCCTTTACCGCTGATGAGCGCCACCATAACCTGATGATGGAGGGGGGTCTCCCAGCACCAGCTCCCCTGACACCCCATGGGGCCGGGGGGCTTCCTGGGGTCCGGTTTCAAAGAAGAAGGAGTAAAAAGCAAACGCTTTGCTCAGTTCCCCCAAGTCTGCTTAATCATCCACCCCAACTGTGGAACTTGGCGTTCAGCAGACACCAGGGGGACTCCTGGGCAACTACAGCTCTGTTTCACCTTCAGGTGCAGATGTTGGCAGGGTGGCAACCTCAGCAGAGACCCCCCAAGTGAAAAGGAGCATGAAACTGTCCCCACAGCCCACCCCAAAATTCCCAGAGCCTTCAGCTTTATAGGTATGGCTGAAATGAAGATCTGTCTTAAAATTACAAACGCTGGAAAGCAGCACGCTCTCGCGCATGCTGTTTGGAGGCGTGGGCATCTGAGACTCCCCACCCACGGAGTCGCCCTGAGAGGGGCTTCTGGTGTTTTCTGGTCTTGGGTCAGCATTCCACATGCTCCTCGTGGGGAATTGTGTAAAAACTCACTTAATCCTATTCCTTGAGATAGATATCTCCAAAGGAGCTTCTTCTTGGGTGTGAGGAGGGTAGGTGCCCTTCTCCTCTTTGACCAGACATTCACGCAGTTGTCATCGGTCAGGCTACTAAGTCACACTGGGGTTTAAGGGGGGCATGCTCTCCTCTCTCTCTCTGTCTGTCTCTCTAAAACAGCGAGCTCTCTGATGGGAGGAAGCAACCCCATCGGCGATGATGATCCCAGAGACAGCTGGGGGGGTCACGGCTCGTGGGGCCTCAAGGCAGACCGAGAGGGCAGCCCAGCCTGCGGGGGAAGGTTCCCCCAGGACAGAAGGGTGCCTTGGATCCAGTCTGAGAGCAGTCTCAGCAGTGATGGGGTGGCTGCTGGCCTTTTGACCTCAAGGTAGGATGCGAGGGCAAGGCCGAAGGAAGAGAGACTGAAAAGGGAGGAGGAAAGTGCGGGAGAGGCTTGTGAGCGGCGCAGTTTATAATCCGGCTCAGGGATGGAAGTCAGGTTCAAGTTCAGCCCTGAGAGGTGGCTGCGAAGCGGAGGTCATCTTTGCACACAGTAGGCTTGGAGGGAAGGCTGAGGACGGGGCGGTGTGGACGGGAGAGGGGCGTGTCCCCAGCTGGGCAGAGAGGGTGAAGGTGAGAAAGACCGAGGTCGACGGAGGAGAAGGGGAAGGAGCAGGCCACGCGGTGAGTATATTTCGGCAGATTCTGGGTGGAGCCATCTGCTGAGAGTCATCGAGACCAAGGTGGAAAATCTGAGAAGTGGGAGGCGTTTGGGGTGACCTCTGCATCAGCTGTGTCTGATGAGGATCAGTTCCTGTTCTCAGTTCCGTGGGAAGGAATCCGTGTGAAGCGTATTCACATCAGGCACCTCTGGAGAAGGCAAACCCTGAAGCAAGGACCTGCTGTAGAGCCCAGGGAGATTCACTCATTGTCTTGTAACAACCTCTGAAGGAAAAGGCTCTGAAAAAGAACAGATATATATGCATATATATGTACTGTAACTGAATCACTTTGCTGTACACTTGAAACTAACCCAACATTGTAAATTAACTGTGAAAGGGAAGTGAAAAGGTTAGTCACTCAGTCATGTCTGACTCTTTGCGAACCATGGACTGGAGCCCGCCACGCTTCTCTGTCCACGGGATTTCCCGTGCCGAGTGGGGTGCATTTCCTTCTCCAGGGGATCTTCCCAACCCAGGGATGGAAGCCGGGTCTCCTGCATTTCAGGCAGACTCTTTACTGTCTGAGCCTCCAGGAAAGCATTTATGCAAACATGAAGCCAGCCAGTCACAAACATTCACAATGGATGATTGCTCCTAACTGTAGTCCCTGTACTGGGAGACTTTTCATTCTCTGAAATGCATGAGTGATACTGAGCTTCAGGAAAACAGAATGTCTAACTTTACCAGAAGGAACCATCAGACAAAACTCTAGAAATCTGTCTCAACCAAACAGTGCAGGCGCCGCTGCACCAGGCTGTAACAGCTGTCATGAAAACCACGTCTTGCGGTCACTTTGCGTACTTTCCTCCAAGTGCACAGGACAGACTGGAGGTGCCAGACTCGCCTGTCGGATCCTGAACCTTTGACCTCATGCTTTTAAAGATCTTTGTAAGTTGATTTTGCATGTGCAGAGTTTTAAAGCCTTCCCTATGATTGCTTTTGACTTCAAACCAATTTTCCAAGCCCTATAAATAGCAGGTATTGATGTTTTTAAAAAGGGGTTTTTTCAGTCTAGCATTTTTCTCTGGTGAAACGCTGAGTTCAAGAGCCTGTGTGTCCGTCTGCAACTGCCGCTGTCCTTGATCTTGGCTGCTACTTTCCATTCCTTCAAAAGAATGAGCACAAAAGCAGCGCACGCCCGGCTTGGTGAAACGGCGTCCCTCGAAAGTGGGTTTCCATGTCCGCGTATGCTGTCTTTGGAACAACACACATGGGGGCTCTTAGAGCCTCTAAGAGATGCTAAGCACAGTGCAGCCTTGGTCTTCCCCAGGAAAACAGAGGGTCTCGTGTCTGTGATCGTCGGAGCCCCTTCCCACCCAGGTGTGCAGGAGTCAATCTCTTTCTGAGTAGGACCCTCTCACGTCACATGGCTCTGCTTCCAGCTTCTTTGGGAGGCCTTATAAATATGCATGTACAAATACATCCCTGCAGCCCGGCAGGCATAAATCCCCATAAGCTGTCACTATGCAGCGTCAGTGCTGCAGTGCTTGCCGTGGGGACAGACTCTTCTCCTTCTCCAGTTAAACAATTCTGCCTTTTCTCTGAATCCAAGATTCCCCCTCTTTTCCAATTGGATGTTCTAACCTGGCAAATTTCTCCCAGTGGCGAGGTTTTTCAGTCTACATCTTGTCAATAGTCTCCAGATCGCAGCTTGTCCGCCGTCTTTCCTCATCTGCCTCCATCTGCAACGTTCATGTTGAAACTGCATGCAAGTGAGGGCCTCTACCACTATCACCTCCACGTAATACTGAAAATAGCCCCCCCGGGGAAACATGACTGAGGAATTTTTGTGGGTTGCAGTAATAGATGTGAGGCTCCCATCTCTTCTCAACTGTGGAGAGAAAAGAGAAATACAAGATGATATTGCAAATTACATGCATGGAAAAAAAAAAAAAAAAATGGTGGGGGAAGAAATTAGCCACCATCTTTCCTCCGCACCCCTCCCCCACCCCACCATCTGTGCTGGCTCCAGACTGGATTTCTCTATTAACAAAGCCCCACCTATTGACTCTGCTTGAATATTCACCACCCCAGCTCCCCTCCCTCTCCTTGTGCCCCCAGAAAATGCGACTCCTAAGGATGCTCCCTTTGTCTGCTGAGTTATGGTCTGAAAAGCCGTGGCCTCCCCTTCTTGGGAAGGTCGGTTTCCAGTGTCATCCAAGTTTCAAATGGTCACTCGGATTATAATTAGGAGAAAACTTATGGGTCTATCCCCCTCTTTTTTCCCCAACTGTTTCTGGAACCCACAGCAGAAATGACTCAATTCGGATTGTACTTAGCCCAAGAAAACAAGAACGCCCTTCCCACGGACTGTTGGAGCTTATTAGAAGCACTTCTTCATCACACAATCAGTATTTTATTAAAAAATTAATGCCTGTGAAATGAGTTTTTGATACAAAGCTGCCTGGCTGTGACTTTGGGGGGAGGCGGTTAAAAACATTAATCTCTTCAATAATTCATCTTTTATTCCTTTAGCCTTACTAAATATTAAACAGGTTAAAGTTAAATATTTGAAAATGAAATGCAGCTGGGGTCCCCCAGGGAAGGCACACGGGTGAGCTGCTGCAGGGTCGCTGCCTGTTGTCAGCGTTTTGCAAGATGTGGGAGCTGGGCCCTGCGGGTAGTTGTGGGTCAGGTGGGTGACTGAGGTTTACATCCATTATCCTCACCTAGGAGCACCTGACCACGTCCCCGAGGGTTTCTGTGATCAACGAGAAGAATGGGAAATTCAAACCTTGAAAAGACACGTGCATTTAACGATAGCTCGGCCCTCCATGGTCGGAGAGAAAGAGAGAGTCGACCACCCTTTACTGTGGCCAACCTGGCAGGCTGGCTGGGTTATCGGACCCCCTGACTTTTGTTTCACCACCCCCAGCCCCTCAGCCACCACACATTACCCCCTCCACTCCCCAGTCTGGTTAATGGAAGCCGCAGCGGGGGCCCTGCCTTGCTAAATCATCCACATAATGCCATCCGAGTTGATTCGAGCAAAGAGATATAAATTCCTCTCTCATCAGGCCCCCTGATAGCACCCACCTTTTAATTATTAGCATGATTGTTTCCATTAGGCTGGGAAATTAACTTTATAATGCACGCTCCGGACAGCCCTGCCCAAGTAAATTTTCCTCCAAAGCTTTCTGTCCAGTTTATCGGCCTTGTCTCATCTCCGGGATGCTGTGTGATGACAATTACTACACTGTCCCTGTTGGAAAGAAAAGAACCCTCTTTTCCTTTGAAATGGTACATTATGTGTATATGGACTGTTTATAAAACCAAAGATGATTCAAAGCAAGAAGCATCTTTGGTTTCAAAAGTCCACAACAGCAGAAGCTAATGCTCGTCCTGTGACGGCCGCCCAGAAGCCCACCCTGAAATGGGAATCTTGCATCTCCTGCTCACAACCAGCGCCCCCAGAGCAAACCACTGAAGATCAGACTTCACTGTGCAGATGATTCTGAATCCAGCCACCAAACAGTATCTCAACCTATTAGAAGAGGGTAAAGTCTACCATATCTAAATGTGACCTTCTGCTTAGCCAGCTTCCGTAAACAAGCCCAGAATGTCATCACCTGGGAAACAGGTGGGATGGATGTGAGGCTTTGCCAGGCCTGTGGGTGCCAAGACGGCAGCGGGGGTGGGGGGGGGGTGAAGCTGAGCCCACCTGGACTCTCCTCTCTCTGTCCCCTCCCTCCTCTCCCATCAGAAAGCCCCCCACCCTGGCCCACCAGCCCTGCAGCCACACTCTTCTCAGGCTGGAACTCTGCGTAGAGAAGGCTTCTGATGATGGCAACAC
The DNA here is from genome assembly GCA_006410675.1 of Oreotragus oreotragus. Taxonomy (NCBI): domain Eukaryota; kingdom Metazoa; phylum Chordata; class Mammalia; order Artiodactyla; family Bovidae; genus Oreotragus; species Oreotragus oreotragus. The sequence goes on along the minus strand of SJYX01007270.1, from coordinate 618,901 downwards.
GCTTTTTTTTTTTTTTTTTTACAAACTAGAGAATCTGTAAGCTGAGAGTGGACTGGAAATACAAAGAAAATGCTAATTGGTGACACAGACCCACTTTCATGTTTTAGTAATGACATCTGTGCCATATTTGTCAAATAATTTGCATAATATGTTAATTCTCCTAAAGAGGGGAGAAGCTGGTAATTGCATAAGAAATCAGCTCTTTCTCTGCCTGTGCCAAAGCTACATAATGATTCAGATGTGTACATATATGTATATATTATGCATGTACCTAGACTATATATATTTAAAGAGAGACCTACTGGGCTTAAGTCACATTTAAAAGTCAGTTAAGATGATAATGTTCAGTCTACTTTTGGGGATGAAGACTCAGGAAATGCTCATCTTGGCTTTCAACCTGGTAGAATAGTTTTGTTTTAAGGAACTAGGAAAGACTTCAACAGCAAGCAAGGCACCCGTGGAATGAGATACAAGACTACTCTGGGTTCAGAATCTGGTGGCCAAGTACTTCTATGGGATTTTCAGAATCTCCAGTCATTTCAGGGTTATTTTTCCCACTCTGGCCCTTTTCTTTTCATATAATATAAAAATGCCACACTCTGACTCCCTTTCTTAAGAAGAGGGACTTAAAATTTCCTGGAACTTTCTAAGGAGGCAATGGAGGAAGTAGTTTAAGGAGCGTAAACACGGGGCCTTGAAGTGCCTGTGCGCTCATGGTAAAGCCGGGGGAGATGCCGAGTCGGAGAACTGCAACGAACACACGAGCCTTGCTTTTTATTTTAAAGATGCTAGATTGCAGTGATGTCTTGCGATGCTCCCTTGAGCTTCACCTTTTCAAAGTTTAACAAGTTACACTTCATGAAACAATAACGAGCACTGGTCACCTAGGAGAGCCTGATTCCATGTTTCTAAAAAGATAAAATGGGATTTCTACCCCTTCCAAATCCACTGCTGATGTGAAAGTCAGCAAAGTTCATTTGCAAATTACTACTGGACTTCCAAGCCAATGAGCTTAAGTGGAATCACTGTGTTCTAAAACCTATTACAGAAGGCTTTATAGAGTGCATACCTCAGGCCCAGATACACTGCAGTTCCTGGAAAATCTGATAGAATATTTCTCTGCATCCACTGCTTTGAACATATGAGGATCAAACAGGAAACTGAGGATCCCCCTGTTTTTGGCCTCTGAATTATGGAAGATGCTACTTAGGGAATGGAGGCAGTGTTTAAATGTGACCACAAATGTAGTGATGATGACTAAAGGCTCTAAGAAGATGCAGAAAAAAATGAAAAAAAAAAAAAGTCTTTCTGATGAGTCGCCTACTCCTTCCTCTATTTGGGGATCTTAGCAGCCTCCCAGTAGCATAACTATTGGAAGGAAAATACTGGACTCTTCAATATCGGTCCAAATAAAACACTTCTCACCTAGTTACTTGGAGAGAAGCTAGACTGACCTGGGCATGTGGTTTCTCACTTCAGCCTTTACCATCAAGCTGATTCAAGTCCTTTTCAGAATTCTGTGAATTCTGTTTATTCTGTTGGGTGATGCGTACATGCAAGTACATTTTACCTCTTCCTTTGTGATGACTCAGATGGTGAAGAATCCGCCTGCGATGCAGGAGACCTGGGTTTGATCTCTGGGTTGGGAAGATCTCCTGGAGAAGGGAATGGCAACCCACTCCAGTATTCTTGCCTGGAGAATCCCCATGGACAGNGTACATGCAAGTACATTTTACCTCTTCCTTTGTGATGACTCAGATGGTGAAGAATCCGCCTGCGATGCAGGAGACCTGGGTTTGATCTCTGGGTTGGGAAGATCTCCTGGAGAAGGGAATGGCAACCCACTCCAGTATTCTTGCCTGGAGAATCCCCATGGACAGAGGAGCCTGGAGGGCTACAGTCCAGGGGGTCGCAAGGAGTCAGTCATGACTGAGCAAGTAACATTTTCCCTTTCGCTTTTGCTTGTTCACCAAACACCTACTGTGTGCCGGGTTCTGTGTTCCTTGAGCACACCGATCTCTTGAGAAAGTGCCTCCCTGAAGACTGGGGGCACTGGGCTTCCCCGGTGGCTCAGACAGTAAAAGAATCCTCCTGCCATGCAGGAGGCCCGGGTTTGATCCCTGGGTTGGGAAGATCCCCTAGAGGAGGGCATGGCAACCTTCTCCAGTATTCTTACCTGGAGAATCCCCATGGACAGAGGAGCCTGGCAGGCTATAGTCCACGAGATCACAAAGAGTTGGACATGACTGAGTGGGCACAGCACAATTATTCTACAAACTCTCTTTTCCAGTGACAAATTTCTGACGTTAATTCCTGCGTCTGCCTTGTCTGTGGCGAACTGGCTTCGCTGTGAATGTGGGGAGATGAAACGACGTGCTCGGGGTTTGGGCACCATCTCTGTGTGGGTTATAATTGTCTGTCTGTGTGTGTCAGTCACTCAGTAGTGTCTGATTCTTCAAGATCTCCATGGACTGTAGCCCACCAGGCTCCTCTGTCCATGGAGGTCTCCATGTAAGAATACTGGAGTGGGTAGCCATTCCCTGCTCTAGTATAACTGTCTAGATTAACGCTTTCTTGGATCACCTGGGTACTCAAATGCCTGCAAACTCCCCTGACCTTGGAATCAAGAAGCTACAGTGATCATGGTGGGAAGCCCAGTGCTCTTTCCATGGCAGAATTCAATCCTTCATTGAAAAGGTCAACAGACAACGGATTCTTCAAACATCCGCACCCGCCATTGTTGCTGTTCAGTCGCTCAGTTGTGTCCAACCCTCGTGGCCCCATGGACGGCAGCCCACCAGGCTCCTCTGTCCTCCACCATCAGAGTTTGCTCAGATCCACAGCCACTGAGTCGGTGATGCTGTCTGACCACCTCATCCCCTGTTGCCCGCTTTTCCCTTTGCCCTCCATCTTCCCTGGCATCTGGGTCTTTTCCACTGAGTTGGCTCTTTGCATCAGGTGTTTTGATACACCAGCGTAAATGGACTAAGACACTAATAAAACAGCGAAATAAAATGCAGTCTCTCCTCACCTTGACAACTGTGTCTATAATTACAAAATAAACTCCACATGCTTAGTTCTAGACATTCTGCTGATGGCCTGGAGATGTTTGGATGAGTGATGGAGTAGTGGTTACATACACAATTATTAAATTATGACATATTTCTTTCACAACAATTTTCCTTCCCTTTATTTCTAAAAAATTTAGCTTTGATGCTATCATGAAGACTTTTCTTACATAATTTGTGTTCTATTGACAGTAATAACACCCTAAGCAATCTTTCTTGGATCTTTGTAGCTTTTAGATTTTTATGAGGCAACTTTTGTTATTTCAATTTGGAAAAATATCAGACTGCTGAAGCAACAGAAATTTTATATAAAATTTAAATAAAATTTAAATTTATTTTATAAATAAAATTACAAATAAAATTCCTAAAGCAATTCATAGATTTGGAAATAAACTATGAGTTCTATATACTGTGATCAAATACTATAATGTGATTGTATGGGATGAGTCATTATTATTGCAGCAAATATATAAATAATTTTATTTGATCATACAGATAATGTATTTATATGGCAATTTTTACTTAAACTGGTAGCTAGATTCAAAAAACATTTCTGTAGCCCTTTGAAGTGTTTCATGGAAGGGAAATTTTAAATTAAACCAAAAACTGAAATAAAGTTTTTCATGGTCAAAAGAGTTCCCTTAAAAACTCATTTGAGGATTATTTGTACTGCATGAATTTTTGAGGATTTTTACATCTTTTTCCTAACAGTCCTGCAAAGTACAAGCCATAAATTAGTGAATAACAACATTCTACATCAAAACATTCAAACAGGCTGAAATCTGCTTTTAAAAATTTAATAAAATCTTATTAACTACTTTTACTAAAAATAATTCACAGTTTTGTGTTTAATATCGACTGCACTCCCAGGTGTCATCAGCATATCTGAGGTTATTGATATTTTTCCCGGTAATCTTGATTCCAGCTTGTGTTTCTTCCAGTCCAGCGTTTCTCATGATGTACTCTGCATATAAGTTAAATAAGCAGGGAGACAATATACAGCCTTGACGTACTCCTTTTCCTATTTGGAACCAGTCTGTTGTTCCATGTGCAGTTCTAACTGTTGCTTCCTGACCTGCATACAGATTTCTCAAGAGGCAGGTTAGGTGGTCTGGTATTCCCATCTCTTTCAGAATTTTCCACAGTTGATTGTGATCCACACAGTCAAAGGCTTTGGCATAGTCAATAAAGCAGAAATAGATGTTTTTCTGGAACTCTCTTGCTTTTTCCATGATCCAGCGGATGTTGGCAATTTGATCTCTGGTTCCTCTGCCT
>SJYX01007270.1:591955-603348 GCA_006410675.1 Oreotragus oreotragus | reverse complement strand
ACCCGCCCCTCACCCTCCCTGGCCCTTCTTTCCTGGCCTCCTCCGCTTTGTCCACAGGGTTATTGCTTTATCATCTTCAGTCCATTCTTTATCTTCCTCTGCTCTGTCTACTGTCCCTTTCCTGCATTCTTGCTTTTCCCCGTTCTCTGTTCCAGCAAATCCAGGCTATGTGAATAAAAGAAAATCATTCTAGGTTACCCTAGCCGGCAAAAAAAAAGAGGAAGAGTAAAACCTGATTAATCTAAATTAAAAATGATATAAACTTCAACTATATACATAACTTTGCTTGCTAGACAAAGGCCAAGACAGCCCTTCTCCTAATTATGCTGGTTAATCAGAATCTATATAATTTTCTGCTAAAAGTCTTCAGTCTGAAAAGAAGTTCATGCTAAGAAGCTGGACTCATTTTGTTTTAATACACAGACTGTCAGACCAACTACAAAAGAGGTGTGTATGTGTATGTGAGAAAAATAAACTTTTTTTCTCTACACAGCTATTGACTGAAAAAAAAATACTTGCAGGCCACAGTGAAGGAAAAAAAAAACATAGTTTAGAAATTGTTGTTAGTATTATTACACTGAGAATCAGAAGAGGTAGGAGGGGGGAAGAGAAAAGTGAGAAAAACAGAGAGAGATCTCCCTAAATGGAAACAGCTGGAAGGCATAAGGTCAACATCGGTGCTAAAACTTCCGTGTGTGTGTAAGGAATTGCCAGAGAAGCTCTACCTGGATGCTAAATCCAGGTCCTTGGCTTCTACTCACCTGCGCTGATTTGCAGGATTCGGGGTGGAATCTGGAATCTGTATGTTAATACATCCCCCAGGAAATTTTGAAGCAGGTAGTCCAATTTCAGGTCAAAGAAGTTGTCTTCAAATCCAGTTGTCTTCAAATCCAGCCAGTCACATTAGATTCTTCAGGGAACTTTGAAAATAAGGATGTTTGACGTCACAGGAGCCCCTGGCCTCAGTCCGCAGTGCCTCTTCCAGGGTGATCCCAATACTCGGCTAGGGTTCTGCCTTCAAGCTCAGAAAACCTCAGCTTGTAATCAGAGCTCCGACACTTAGCTGTGCAACTTCGGGCAAATGACTCGGGCTCTCTGAGCCTCTGTGTTCACCATGAATGACGGGACAGCCATTTCCACTGCAGGGCCCAAAGTAACGGGCACTCAAGCTGGGCTGCGTATCATGGTCACCTGGAAGGGTTTAAACCAGGTCAAGTCCCTCCTACTGAATCGGGAATTGTAGCCACAAATGCAGGCTCAGTGTTCAAGGCGTGGGGTTGGAGATTCAGGGGAATAAAGGTATTGGTGTCCTACTCCACTAAGAGCGGAAGTCGCAGCTGGCATAGACTCTGTCCTCTCCAGGCAGGTGGGGCTACCCCAGCACTTTCCACGAATGCCTTTTTCCATCCCCAGCTCCCCAGGAGGTAGACCTCTGCTTTTGTGAAGCATGTCCTGCAGTTGGGCGGCCAGGTAAAGGTCCTTTTCCCAGTGTAGACAGAGGAGGAACAGGGCATGGGAAGGCGGGTGTGCCCTGGGTCCCCGGGTGGCAGCACCTGCAGGTGTGAGCAGCCTGGACCGTCCAGCTTTGGCTGGTGGATGCCTGGCCAGCTTTGGCTGGTGGACACCTGGCGGGCCACTGCAGGTGATGGCAGAGACACATTCAAGTGGAACAGAACATCCAGGAGAGACAAACAGGGGTTTTTCTTGGCCCTCTGACAAGAGGGGAGAAACTGAAGATTATTATGAATCAGCAAAAGCTTTGGTTGCACTCCAATGCCATTTCTTAAAAGGCTTGTGTGGAGGGGCTGATGGGAATTTCAGAGCATCTCAAATTCCCCTCTCCTTTGGCTGGTGGATGCCTGGCCAGCTTTGGCTGGTGGACACCTGGCGGGCCACTGCAGGTGATGGCAGAGACACATTCAAGTGGAACAGAACATCCAGGAGAGACAAACAGGGGTTTTTCTTGGCCCTCTGACAAGAGGGGAGAAACTGAAGATTATTATGAATCAGCAAAAGCTTTGGTTGCACTCCAATGCCATTTCTTAAAAGGCTTGTGTGGAGGGGCTGATGGGAATTTCAGAGCATCTCAAATTCCCCTCTCCACTTCACAGCGCGCACATTTTCTCTTTCCAGGGGCGTGACCAACATTGCCCTGCTCAGGCTTTCCATCTGCAGAGTGGAAATCTGCTTGGCACCCGTCTGCCTTAGAGCAGCATGCACAGCCAGCTAGCCCAGGACCCGTGACGGCCTCTTGCTGAGCAGGTGACCTGAAAACGTTCCTCCCACCTGGTCTTCGTGTGTGGTCAGTCGTGTCCCACTCTTTGCCAGCCCACAGACTGCAGCCCGCCAGGCTCCGGCCCATGAGATTCTCCAGGCAGGAGTACTGGAGTGGGTTGCCATGCCCTGCTCCAGGGGATCTTCCCAACCCAGGGATCAAACCAGTGTCTCTTGCACTGGCAGGCAGATTCCTCACCACCAAGCCACCTGGGAAGCCCTTTCTGCCACTAAGGGGATGCAGTCTAACAAAGGAAAGAAAAAGGTGGCCTTCTGCTTTCTCCACGACTGGAGCATAAAGACCACGTGCGCATTTCTACCAGAGTTCCACGTGAATTTTATGATCGCCACCCTCTGTAATCATTAAGTAACAAAAAGCTTTGTGGAAAATTGCTTTTCCCTAAGAATCAGAACGCTGATAATGAAGCAGGGCGAGTAATCTTGCTTTAATGAAATGAGGAGTCTAATCCACTGCTTTCAGGAAAGATGCTAAATCAGAAAAAGCAATAAAATTGCATTCCCATATCAATAAAAAGCTATTCTTTATGTTCTTATTATGGAAAGCGGGGACCCTGGCTCCCTAAGGAAGACGGTGCTGGGCCCCGCTGTGCTTCCTCACGAGCACCTCGAAGCCTGCTTCCTAGGCAGTCAGTGAACACACATGTCTGTTCATGAAAAATCTGTTCATTACCCCATTAGCCCCATGCATGGCGTTTTCGGTGGTAAAACGGTTTGCAGCGCAGACAGAGGTTTATGGGAGACTCAAGGGGGATGGTGAAGTGAATGCATGGAGGCTAGAATGAACGAGAAGGAGTGTGGGGTTTAAGCCACACCGCCTAGCCATCCTTTCAAACCTGTATTTCGTCCAGAAAGCTTTTATTTTAAAACCAATTTAAAAAGTCAATAATCATGAAATATGCAGAGACGCTCGTGTGCGTCCTGCTTCGCGTCTTAGTCCAAAGCAGACTGTCAGCACTCTGTGCACTGCATGTGCGGGGGACAAGGGCGTGTCGGCACCCACGACTCTGATTTCAAGCACCGATGGCTCCTGTCATTTCCGTAGACCCCGCAGGGTATCCAAAGCAGGAGCTGCTCTTGCCGCTTTCGGTCCTTGGAGAGCTGAATGAGAGGCAGCTCTGAGCTCCCGGCACTTGCCAAGTCCAGAGGCTTCCTGGACATCTGCCAGTGCCCCCTGTCTCCAGAAGGATCCGGAAGGCCTCCCTTCTCCTCTGCCCACTGGGTTTTGTTTGCCTGCTTCTGACCTAGATCTCTGGACAAACCGACAGCTCCCTGGGATATTTTCCTAAGCTCCTTCCTTGAGTTTCCTCCTGCGCCTGTGGATTTGGAGCTTGGCAAGGTGACCGTTTTTTAAGGGCATGTCCTGAGGGGCCCTTGAGCGACCTCACCCCGGCCAGGACACACTGGGTACAGAGTATGACTTCTTGGTATTTGGCCTCTGGAGTCACTCACTCATTACACAAAGTCTTTATCTGTGTGCATATCCTGGAATAATACTCTTAAATAAATACTCTCCGAGGCATTTTACTCCATGGCTATTTGCTTTGCATTTCCATGATCTCAATGGAACACAGGGAGGGAGGAGAGAGAACGCTTGGCAAACAGTTATTCGCCACCATGTGCGCACGAGGGGACAATCCCAAGGGATGTTGTTTTGTTTCAAAAGAGAGACACGTCACTGACTTGACGTAGTACCTCCGTGTGCCAGCCAGTCACCTTGAAAATTCCACTTGGCAAAGCGCGCCAGATAACGTCTATCTCAAGAGAACAGAGACCCCGTGGGGCTCAAGGTCCATCGTTGGGACAACCCTCTAGGCCTTGAGATCTGAGACAAGAGACTGCGTGAGTCTTGATTGCATCCAGAGGTCTGGTAGGTTTTTAAAACGGGGTCCTGTCCGCTGACTCCGCCGAAGGACAGAAATACAAAGGCACGAGTGGGCAGCCTGCTGGTAGAGCGATCACCCTAACTCCATGTGCCAGGGTTACCAGACGCACCATCACTCTATCATTATTGCACGATTTAAAAAAAATCTTACATGAGATTTCAGGTACTTTGAAAGGTCAACACGTCTACGGAAAAAGCTTGTCCTAAGCATGCCCACTTTTGTCAATGAAGCCTTTCGTGCTCAATTTGACTGCTCCTTCCTCCTGCCTCTCCTTTTCAATTCACTCTGAACGCAAGGCTCTGTCCTCAGCCAAGAAACCCGGGTTCCCGTGAAGAGCTGCCAAAAGGAAAGGCAGGAGAGGAAGAAGAGCAACGCCTTCTCAAGGCTCACTGCGTTCGCACCTGCTCAAGCCAACGGACTTCATTCAGATCCGGAGAGAGCGCTGTGCGTCTGCGTGGTCACAGCCAGCGAGAGGCTTCCCAGGAAGGTGCTGGACGTTCTCCCGGCAGCCCGCAGCCAGAGGGGACAGGGGCGGGAACCAGCAGTTTATCTTATTTGTAGGCAGTGGGGAGGATCCACAGTTCAGATCCCAAGTTGTCCCGTGAAGGTCCAGGAGCAGGGCAGATTGGAAAAAGTCAGGTGTCAAGTCACAACTGGGCTTGTCACGACCCAAAGGAGAATGGGGTTCACGTGGCCCATGGGGTTCCGCCCCAGCGCTGGCTGCAGCCCACTGCTCCACACACACCTCGGGCCGCCTTGGTACAGAAGAGCATGTTCTTTTAAATACAAACAGAGGAAGCTCTCGGCCCAGTCCGTCAACGGCCCTGTGATCCTGAGAGGCCATGATTTAATTCAATTGTCCTTCTTTGCTTCAGAACATTCTTGGAGCCTCATCTTTGGAGAATTCTCTTCAGAGGGTTCAGCGTATAGAGCACGGGGAACTATATTCAACGCCTGATAATAACTTATGATGAAAATGAAAAAGAATATGACAATATATGCCTATGTATATAAATGAATCACTCTGCTGTACGCCAGAAATGAACACAACAGTATTGTAAATCGACTACAATTTTGAAAAAGGAGTGGAGCCCAGAAGTTCCTTTCTGCAGAGCACCCCACTTCCAAATACTTGGACCCCCCAGGGGGCCAGGGTACGCCCTGCAGAATGATTACACGGAGAGCAAACAGCAGGATGTAAGTTGCAATGTCGTTGAACTCCTGTTTGATACCAAAGGAATCGTGGCAATAAATCGAGCAACAATTGATTCTAGTAATAAATGGTTTTGCAGTTCAGTACAGTATTAAAATATTTGTTTTGAAGTCTGGCTGGCGTCTGAGGCTTTCTTTCTGAACTTCATTTTATTACAGTCCTCGGTATTTATTTGAAATATTGGAGGGGACCCTGATCGTCATTATTCAAAGTAAATTGCCAAAGTCTACCCTGGACCTTTCATTGAGGACAGACCCCTCGGGAACAAGTAACGAAGGTACACGAAGAGACAGACGCCCATAAAAGCACCGTGCTAATCCCAGATCATAAAACAAAAGGCAGAGTTCCGTTTCATGGAAGCAATCTGATGGGGACACCTCAGGGTGCAAAGGGCGGGGGCGGGGTGGGCGAGGTGGCTGTTTACGCCAAGTGGAAGCGGAGCGGGGAGTCATGGCCCCAAATCTGGCTGGCGGCCCGGAGAGGCTTAGGGAGAAGTGAAATGTAGAAATTACCACAAAGATGGCTAGGGCGGACACAGCCCACATCCTCTTGGTACAAAAGAATTGATTTAGATTAGTGCCATCCTGCGGGGCCCGTCTCACCAGCTACAGTGATGAGAGACGAAATCGTCAAAATGGTACCGAGGGGCCACTTTATCTAAAGAGCAAGGCTTGAGCCCTGGGTACCGGTTCTGACTTTAAAAGAGTGAGGCCACAGACGTCGGTAACACTTGAACTGCGGGGGGAGGAGCACAGGTTGTATTATGTACGTGACAGTGAGTGATCCAGCCCCCACTCGAGGAAAGGGGAGCCTGGAGCCTCGCATTAAAAGCCGAAATTGACAGCTCTCACAGAATGCACTGGAACTGGGGGTAAAGATAGAATCTTCCCTCATGTTCGGGGAAAAAAAAAAAGCTCTTATTCACATTTTCGATTTACCCATTGACATGAAAATTGCCTGCGCAAAGTAGAAGTCCCGGGGGTACATGGCTTTCAACTCAAATCTTCCCCTTCCTGTCTCCTTCCTCGGCTGTCCTCTGTGCTTGCACGTGTGTGTGCATGTGTGTGCATGTGGGTGTGTCTCTCCAGGAATGATCTTTGATTCTTGACTGCGGGTAGTGACCCCCACCAGCAGGAGGGTTGAAGCCCGCTTCCATCTGCCCCGGACAGGTCTCTCAGAACCTGCCTGGTTTATTCTGTGCAACCGCGCGTTCTTTCAAGCATCGTGTAAATTGCCTTTCCCTCTGATCCTAACTTCCAGGAATGAGAAAAGAAGGGTATGAAGAATCATTTCAACAGGGCTGGAGGCTGTTTTCAGAGAGTAGTCTCCGCATCCAGGGCACAGGAAGAGCTGTGTGTGTCAGTTTATTTGGAAAGGCAAATTATATCCGATGTACTTGCAGTTACTTGGTGTGCAAACACTGTAAAAGCCTATTGTAAGCTTGCTTGTTTAGATCACATATTTCTTTAATCTCACAAATGATTACCCATAGTTTACTCTCTTGATGGGTTTCATCCATTTCCTTAGATACCTCAACTGATTCCAAGAGAGGCCTGAGAAGGAGCTGGAACCCTCCTTTCCGCTTGCTAAAATATCACGAATGGAGCCAAGGACTTGGGTCAGAAAGCGCAGCGCTTGATCTTATGTGTCGGCTCGACTGAGCCACAAGACACCTGGACATCTGGTCAAACGTGATGCTGGGTGTGCCTGCGAGGATGTTTCTAGATGAGCTGAGCATCTGAACCGGAGGCTGAGAGAAGCAAGTGGGCCCCCCTCAGTTCTGACCCGACTCCCTCGAGCGGTGGCCCCGCTAGGAGATGTGGTCACCCTGATCAGAAGTCAGGGGTGCCAGAGACGCCAGAGAGAGGGCATTTTCCTCTGACTCCTTTTGTGCTCCATTCTCAATGTTGAATTTTTGGGACTGCAAGGCCATTCCATCCTAAAGGCAGTCAACTCTGAATATTCATCAGAAGGACTGATGCTGAAGCTGAAGCTCCAACACTTTGGCCACCTGACGTGAAGAGCAGACGCATTAGAAAAGACAGATGTTAGGAAAGACTGAAGGCAGAAGAAGGGGGCGGCAGAGGATGAGGTGGTCAGGTGGCATCACCGACTCAATGGAAATGAGTTTGAGCAAGCTCCAGGAGATAGTGAAAGACAGGGAAACTTGGCATGCTGCAGGCCACGGGGTCATGAAGAGTCTGACACGACTGAGCGGCTGAACAACAGCAGTGAATGAGTTATTGATATTTTATACGCACAGTGAGGCACCAGGGAAGCCCACGTATGCAGGGCACGAGTCTAATACCTCATCATTTTCTTCAGCCATCCCAGGGTGCCTTTGATATGGGCTTTTCCCAGCTCACGGCCCCCATGTAGGGGAGACTGCCGGCATCCCTGAGGTTTGGAGTGTGCTCGTTGCTGCGGATTCTCCCTTCTTTGTCTGAATATCCTTCTTGTTGACCTCATCTGGACACGCTGGCGAAGATACTGATGACATTCCAAGGAACCCCAGCATCTTCTGGGTGAACACAGCTCCTCTCCAACATGAACTCCCTCTCATTTACAAAAGCGTGATCTCATTTAAGGATGGAGCAAGGCTACAAGGAAAGTATATAGAACAAAATTTTTAAAGATGAAAAAACAGAAGAAATTGGCAGACAGAGGTGGAGATGATGCTGGGGGCGGAGTGGGGGCATCGTTAATCAAACACCCCGTTACCTTAGGAGGCAGAGCGCCGGCTGTGCTGAGCTGTCAGGGTTAGCTGTCTGTGTCTTCTCTCTCTCTCTCTTTAATGTTCCTGTGTCTACATCTTAATAGCCAATTCAGATTTCAGCGCATTCCATTTAATCTTTTGACGTGAGTATCGGTCATTAATATGCTACACCTCACTTTATAACCCAGCCGACAGAGGGAGGAAAAGTCAATTCGCTGCCAGAAATGTGAGCGTCAGTGTCACCCTGACAACCGAATGCAAATAGCGGCTGTGACCGCTGCCCAGAGGCCATTCAGTGCGCACCTGGAGCGCACGGGGCTGCCTGGGGCCTCGCCTGACAGGTACGGCCACACCTGGCCCCGTGAGCTAATCGGCGTCCGCGATATCATCTTTCAGTGCTGGACACATTGGTGAGTGAGCTCCAGTGGGCGATACACACGGAGCCCTCTCACCAGGTTAGCACTTTTATTATTGATACGTGAAAGGCAGGTAAAACTGAGTGGCATTTCTGGCTTGGACTGGTTGCTTTCGGAGGGTTCTGCTTTCTTTCAGAAGGTCCTTTCCTCGCCCGTCACATCCGGAAATGGCCATTTGCCACTTACTGGTCACCAGAGCTCCCCTGTGGCCCAGCTGGTAAAGGATCTGCCTAAAATGCAGGAGACCTGGGTTTGATCTCTGGGTTGGGCAGATCCCCTGGAGAAAGGAAAGGCTCCCCATGCCAGTGTTCTGACCTGGAGAATTCCACAAACTACATAGTCCTTGGGGTCACAGAGAGTCAGACACGACTGAGCAACTTTCACTGGCACAGTCTGGATGGCTGTGATGACCCACTCGAGAAAAGGTCAGCAGTGGGCTGTCTTCAACAATCATAGGTCCACACCTGACGTGCCTTTCCCGTGGCCCTCTTCAGAGAGGCAGGTGTCCAGACCGTCAGCCAGGCAGACGCAGCCTGGCCTCCAGCAGAGGATCTGCCCTGGAAGCTCACTGCCGCATCCCCGTCCTGCTCTTCAGAGCTGGCTGGGCGCTCACCCTTCTGTGAACAGAAGGGCCTTTTCCCCAGAGGACACAAAGAGTGCGTCGGTTTTGCGTTCTCACCCGCAGGGGAATGTGATGGCGAGCTGTAGGCTGGTATCCGGTGAGGCAAGCTGAGCCGTGGGCCTTCTCCTTCCACATGATGGGGAGAAAAGGAAGAATAGCAAAGGCCATCACAGCTGCCCTCGGACTGGCGTGTGCTTGTCAACTATGAAAAGGGAAGTAGATTAACACTTGGAGATTAACTCAAGGGACGTTGCCGAATCTCAACGCGTGATCACAGGCTCCCCACTCAACTGTTCAGAGAAGGATCAGAAGAGGAGAGGGCCATGTGTTGGAAAAGTCACTGAGTTTTGTTGGTTTCTTCCTTTGTCATTTAGTAAGCCAAGGGATTTGAAGACTGACGTCTGACGGGGTCTCCTCTGGGCTGGGAACTGGCTGGCACCCACGCCCAGCTTCTGCAGAGAGAATGTGGTATAACTTATGGGTGTGTTTGAAGGTTCAAACGCCTCTGTCACGGTCTTTCTGAGCTGACTTTTCTTAGTGGACAGAGTCCCATCCGGGACTTTTACCAAACATGATCCCAGTCCCACAGAGAAACAGACCACACACATGTAAGGAACAAGAAGTAAACACAAGTCCTGTTCACTTCAGACTCGCCCACAGATTGAGATCATGAATTCCGGTGTTCATCTGCTCGTTTTGTTTTTATTGTACTAAACTCAATTCAACCACTTGCTTTTTCCTACAAGCTAGTCAGAATCAGCGTTTCCTTCAGGCCCACGCAGGTGTGATCCGAAAGGGGCATCTTGGAAGCCGTATCCCATTTCAGGAGAGGACACGTCTCCTTGCTTTCTCTTTAGAGTCAAGAGTCATTTCACAATGTTTCTGAGCTGCTGAGTTTTGGCGGTATATTTTATTTTCTTAAAAACCAATCTTCAAAGTATGGCGGTGGTTTAGCGGGTAAGTCGTGTCCAACTCTTTGCCACCCCATGACTGTAGGCCACCAGGTTCCTCTGTCCGTAGGATTTTCCAGGCAAGAATACTGGAGTGGGTAGCCATTCCCTTCTCCAGGGGATCAAAGTACAGGCCACTAAAACAATTCTATGGTTTACATATGACAGTACATACAGGCAAAGCACTCATTGTGCCTGGAAAAGTGTCTGCAAAGAGGGTGGAAGAAATTAAAAACTAACTGTGCAGGTCAAGACCCCAGATGATGATATAAGCACTCAGATGGATGATGCTTTTCATAGTACAGAGGGTAGAACGATAGTCTCCCGGGATCGTGGGGAGGAGAAAATGGGGAGATGAAAGTTGAAGGGCATGAAGTTCTGGGTATGCAAGATGAATAATACTGGAGTCCTGCTCAGTACATGCCTACAGCTGGCAGTATTGTATTCTATACTTGGAACTCGCTGAGACCATAGGTCTTAAGTTCAGTGGTCTTAACACACAGACATACACACTAGTAATAATGATGATAATAATACAAATAAAGGGGACAGGAAGAAACTTTGGGGGGCAATAGAGCTGTCCATGGCCTTGATGGTGATAACGGTTTCACTGGCATGAATGTATCCCCAAACTCATTAAGTTGTATATGTTAAATATCTACAGTTGTATATATTAAATCACTTCCATAGAGTGATTTGAAAAGAAAGAAAACCACACTAGTAGGGTTACATAGAGGATGAGAGAGGAGAAAGGCAGACTGTGATTTGGTAGGTTCTGGAGGCTGGAGACGAACGCGGCCTTGCAGGTGGCAGGTGCTGTGCCATGTTCAGTTCAGTTCAGTTCAGTCGCTCAGTTGTGTCCGACTCTTTGCGACCCCATGAATCGCAGCACGCCAGGCCTCCCTGTCCATCACCATCTCCCGGAGTTCACTCAGACTCACGTCCATCAAGTCCGTGATGCCATCCAGCCATCTCATCCTCGGTCGTCCCCTTCTCCTCCTGCCCCCAATCCCTCCCAGCATCAGAGTCTTTTCCAATGAGTCAACTCTCCGCATGAGGTAGCCAAAGTACTGGAGTTTCAGCTTTAGCATCATTTCTTCCAAAGAAATCCCAGGGTTGATCTCCTTCAGAATGGACTGGTTGGATCTCCTTGCAGTCCAAGGGACTCTCAAGAGTCTTCTCCAACACCACAGTTCAAAAGCATCAATTCCTTGGCACTCAGCTTTCTTCACAGTCCAACTTTCACGTCCATACATGACCACAGGAAAAACCATAGCCTTGACTAGGCGGACCTTAGT
>SJYX01007270.1:569635-586503 GCA_006410675.1 Oreotragus oreotragus | reverse complement strand
CCCCGCACCCCCCCTGTCCCGCCCCGGTAGCTGTGAGTTCGATTTCTCTGTCTGTGAGGCCATTTCTGTTTGGTAAATAAGCTGATTTGTGTCATGTTTTTTTCAGATTCCACATATCAGTGATATACATGATAATACCTTTCTAATTTACTTCACCTAGTATGAAAATCTCTACGTCCATCCATCGATGTTGTTACCAATGGCATTGTTTCTTTTTATGACTGAGTAACGTCCCATTGTGCACATATGTACTACGTTTTCTTCATCATCCATCTGTTGTTGTCTGGACACTTACTTTGCTTCCACATCTTGGCCATTATAAACAGTGCAGATATGAACACTGGGGTGCACATGCCTTTTCAAATTAGAATCTTCATCTTTTCTGGGTATACGCCCAGAATTAGGATTGTTAGATCATATCAGAACTTTATTTTTAGTTTTTTAAGAAATCTTCATACTGTTCTCCATTATGGCTGCACTAATTTACATTCCCACCAATGGTTATAGAAGGGTTTCCTTCTCTATAACCGTCATTAATTAGAATCATTTAAAATATGTCTTGAGAACATTTAAAATAGGGAAGCATAAGTTTTTTTTTAAAAGTAAACTACAAAATAGAAAGTTATTACATATAAACATATTATATATATATTTTTATATATATATAATTTTTCCTGGATTTGTGAAGTATAGTTGAAGATTAAAAGTTGTACATGTTTAAGGTGTACAGCTTAATGATTGACATACGTGAACTGTAACATATCCATCAAAATGGTAGTTTTAAAATATTTGCTTTGTTGGTAAAAATAGCCTGGAACTTACTTGGAGAGAAGAATCATATACTAGGAAGAACAGTTGAAAAGCGAGGATGTTTGAAAAGGCAAAAAGGAGATGAGAAGGACCTCCAAGGGGGTGAGCCCGGTTTTGTGGGCTGCAGTGAAGTTGCAGGGGGCAGCTTTCGGGTCAGGAAGGGTCAGGAGCTCGTGATGCTCATCTGAGTTTCCTGAAGGGGGAGCCATCCTTCAAAGGAGCTCCTGCGACGCCCAGCCCACGCTCCACGAGCTCTGGGCACCGTCCGCTCTGATGCGTCCATCCCTTTGTGGGGCTGAGGTTTCTCTCCGAAGAGAAGAATTCTGGAGGACTGGAGAATCTCGCAAAAGCACCTTGTATAGACAATCCCAGCATAAAATGGTAACAAAATCAGAGGATCTGTACTATCCATTCAAACCCCTGGGCTTTGACCTCCATGATCCGGTCCGGGAGGGCAGAAGGGAATGAAGAACAGTGAAGAGCAGGGACCCCGGAGCCTGGGGGTGTGGGGGTCAGTGCAGGAGTGGGCCCTCAGGAGACCACGCCGGGGCGTGCACTCCCGTTCCAGGGGCCAGGATACAGCGTGGAGGGAAAGCGCTTCCTGTGGGCAGCTCCACGCACGGGTCCTTCAGACTTTGTACTCTTGGTGGGAGGAGAAGGAGAGAACATAGATTCTAGAATTGTTGTTGTTCAGGTGCCGAGTCCTCTTCACGACCCCAGGGACAGCAGCGTGCCAGGCTTCCCTGCCCCTGACTGTCTCCCGAAGTTTGCCCAAGTTCATGTCCTGTCCATCTAGTAGGTGATGTCATCCAACCATCTCATCCTCTAGAATTTTAAAAAAATGATTATTTACATAAAGAAAATAACATTTTTCAGAAAAACACATGGATCTGGGTTTGTTTGGTTTTTTTTGCCTTTCCATTTCTTTATCACCACCCCTCCTTTTTCTTTCTCATGCTTCAGCCAGATATCCGGTCCTTCATGACCAAAACCTCCTGGAACACCTGTGGGCTTTTGCTCTCCTTGTGGTTTGCTTCCCTTGTCCAGAGAGACAGGACTCGGGGACCAAGGCTGGGAAGGCGGGGGCTGTGGTGGCAAAGGGAGAGGCCTCTTCTGGCTTGGCCCCAAGGAAGAGGCTAAGCACCCATTCCTCAAGTGTCTCCATCGACCCATGACCCTAAAGCGCGCTCATGGCCAGGCCTGCTCCCTCTGCTCTTTCCGTTTGTGTTCCGTTCCCTAAGTCGCAGGGGCCTGCCTGCATCGGCCCACAGATTTCTTCCTTCTTTTTTTTTTTTCTTTAAGAATTTCATTCTTTGCTTATTTCTTTTTAAAAATATTTATTTATTTGACCGCCCCAGGGCTCTGTTTTGACATGTGGAATCTTTCATTGTGGCATGCAGGATATCGTTCCCTGACCCGGGATCAAACCCAGGCCCGCTGCATCGGCAGCTGGTGGTCTTGACCGCTGGATGGCCAGGGAAGCCCCACCGGGGAGCTCCAAGGGAAGCCCCACAGGGAAGCCACACAGGGGCGTCTTTATTGTCATCATCGGTGTCCACGGCAGGCTTCCTTCCTGCTTTCCATACCGAGAAGGTCGGCTGTACCTATACTTCCAGCAACTCTTAGTCAGAGGAAAAAAATTTATGTTTTCTTATGTGATTTATTAACATTAAGCGGCCCTCTACTATAATTCCTTGCGTTAAGCTTGAGAAGTGTTCTGGAGCAAGCAGATTCTGCTGCCCAATACAGAAAAAATAAAATCGGAAAATGTTTGTGTCATTTTTTTTTTTTTCTTTAAGAATTTCATTCTTTGCTTATTTCTTTTTAAAAATATTTATTTATTTGACCGCCCCAGGGCTCTGTTTTGACATGTGGAATCTTTCATTGTGGCATGCAGGATATCGTTCCCTGACCCGGGATCAAACCCAGGCCCGCTGCATCGGCAGCTGGTGGTCTTGACCGCTGGATGGCCAGGGAAGCCCCACCGGGGAGCTCCAAGGGAAGCCCCACAGGGAAGCCACACAGGGGCGTCTTTATTGTCATCATCTGTGTCCACGGCAGGCTTCCTTCCTGCTTTCCATACCGAGAAGGTCAGCTGTACCTATACTTCCAGCAACTCTTAGTCAGAGGAAAAAAATTTATGTTTCCTTATGTGATTTATTAACATTAAGCGGCCCTCTACTATAATTCCTTGCGTTAAGCTTGAGGAGTGTTCTGGAGCAAGCAGATTCTGCTGCCCAATACAGAAAAAATAAAATCGGAAAATGTTTGTGTCATCTTCCAAGTAGAGGACGTGCGCTTGGCCATGCCATTCAGCTCATCTGTGGATAAAACCAAATTCGTCTCTTTGTTATCGTCTCCCTGGTATTCTTGGTCTTCCCTCACAGCT
Source organism: Oreotragus oreotragus (assembly GCA_006410675.1). Taxonomy (NCBI): domain Eukaryota; kingdom Metazoa; phylum Chordata; class Mammalia; order Artiodactyla; family Bovidae; genus Oreotragus; species Oreotragus oreotragus. Next base: position 583,304 of record SJYX01007270.1, on the reverse strand, counting down.
CAACTGGTAAAGAATCCACCTGCAAGGCAGAAGACCCCAGTTCGATTCCTGGGTCGGGAAGATCTGCTGGAGAAGGGAAAGGCTCCCCACTCTAGTATTCCTGGGCTTCCCTGGTGGCTCAGCTGCTTAAGAATCCACCTGCCATGTGGGAGACCTGGGTTCAGTCCCTGGGTCGAGAAGACCCCCCGGAGGAGGGAAAGGCTCCCACTCCAGCCTCTGGCCTGCTATTCTTAGGCTACTCTGAAGATGTGGCAATGTTTTGTTTTTATTTTTGCAAACGGGGTGTAACAGCCTTTCCATCTGTGGTTGCCATGGTTAATTCTTATTCCCACAAGGAGAAAATGCAGGGAAAGAAAACTGACGTCCCCTTAGACCATGCTGGGAGTAGACGAGCATAAAATAATCTACTGACTGGAAAACAGAAGAGGCTGAAAGAAACGCCTCAAGTTTCAGCTACAGATGCATATATTGTTACTGACTTGTGGGTACACACATAGCCAGCCCGGTCTGACTCCAAGTATTAAACAAAAGCTTTCAAAACAGCAAAGGCCCCAATATCACACAGCTCTCTTACCACTGACCTTTCATGTTGAAAGATGTGACTCTCTCCTGTACTTCCAGTCTCCTTTGCAAACCTGTTTATCAAATGTATGGAACATTTTTGTTTATGATGGCTTATGATTAATCATTCACCAAGGACATGGGCCCTTTGTACCTATTACTGGTGTGCATTTGTTTGGACTGTGTTTGACCCTTTGTACCCAAGTGGCCTGTGTAGGAACCTTTTGAAAACAATCTACCCGGTTAAATGTGTTTATGGTACTTGTGGAAATCCTGTGGCTTTGTAGCTATCACATTCTGCTATGACAATTTCACTCTCAAAATCAAGTTGATTGTTATATCAAGATAAATATGCTGATCCTGGATTCCTTGGAAGCACTCTGGGGTGAAATCTTAAACACTATTTTGAGCAATAGATGACCACTTTGTGACCAAGAGGTGTTATATAAAGTATGCCTCTTTGCAGAAAACAGGAGTCTCAGATCTGTCCTCATCTCTGCTCTGTGCGTGACGATCAAAGTTCTCTGCAAGTACATCTCAGGGGAGTTCATCTCCCCACCTGATGCCCTAGAGACGGAAAGGTCTCAACTTCTGAAGCCACAGGTCAAATGGAAGAACAGAACGTGTTCTGCGCCCGTTTAATGATTCGCCCTTCAGACACCCCTTACAGGAGTCACTGCCTCAGTGTTTCTCCTGTCCTCCACTCAGGCGGTCTGCACAGTCATCGCAAGGCTGCCTGTGTGAAGGGAGTCACACGCAGAAATCAGCCAGAATGGTCTGTGGATTCCAGGAACATATCGTCTCGCACCGGACACGGACGTGCTGCGTGGAACTTCAAAACAAAGTCGGTAATGTGTGTGCCGCGTGTCTGAGACAGAGAGGATGGCCAAGAGCTGACAGGAGGGTGAAATGCTTGTACAACAAGGCCCCTGCAGACAAACCTTCAAGTTGCAGACTTCCAACGATGCAAACCTGCACTCCATTGGCATCGGGAGTGAGTGAAGTTGCAGCTTTCCCCTACCTCTGTCTCCCACTTCGGACGCTCCTTCAGCTCAGCCCTCTCCCCCTCCCTTCAGGAACTCTTCTCGCCTGCTCACTAGGTGCCAGCCCTCGTGTGCTGGCTGTTGTACTGGACTACATTTCAAGATCTGGTCCTCTAAGATGAAAAATGGCTTCTTAACTTGTGTGTGCTTGTTTTTTATGTATTATTTGTGTGAAACATGCTGGAATCCTATTACAGTACGCTATGGGCTTCCCTGATAGCTCAGGTAGTAAAGAATCCACCTGTAATTCAGGACCCCAGTGCGATTCCTGGGTGGGAAGGTCCACTGGAGCAGGGACAGGCTGCCCACTCCAGTATTCTTGGGCTTCCCTTGTGGCTCAGCTGGTAAAGAATCTGCCTACAATTCGAGAGACCTGGGTTCGACCCCTGGGTTGGGAAGATCCCCTGGAGAAGGGAAAGGCTACCCACTCCAGTATTCTGGCCTGGAGAATTCCATGGACTCTATAGTCCATCAGGTTGTGAAAAGTTGAACACGACTGAGTGACTGTCACACACACACACACACACACACACACACACACACACACACACACTACTGTATAGTCAATTGTGTTAGCTGCATATCTAGGCTAGCTTTGTTGAACTTATGAAGGCATGCTGGGAATCAAGCGCCTGCATATGTTGGGGACTGTAATCTGTTACCCAGAGGCCGTTTCACAGAATAAGCAGATCTGGAGTAGCGGAATGACTTCTGCATCCTGGTGGGAAGAAAGTGCCAGGATTAGGAACTGGAGGTTGTGAAATCAGAGGGTCGAGAATTTAATTAGAGAGTTTGGCTAGATGGGAGGTCATGAACTGCATTAGTTGGCGGTGAGAATGGAGGTGATGGGTTTATTATGACTTAAGATGAGCTGTCTGGCAACCCACTCCAGTATTCTCGCCTGGAGAATTCCATGGACGGGGAGCCTGGCGGGCTGCAGGCCACGGGCTGCAAAAAGTCAGCCTGAGTGGCTGAGCACACACAAGATGGGCTGTCACAAGGTGAGAAACAAAACTGATCAGGCAAGACTGCAACAGCCATTTAAAGTCCAGAAGTAGGAGATCTACCACACGGTATAGTTTTCTATCTACAAAACACTCTGTGATACTGACTAATATTGCAATATAATTATATCTAAGTTTAACTCAAGAATTTCCCCATGAGTCTGACATACTTACTTATTACTTCATCTCAGAATGTGCTGGTCCATGTCAATAAACCCATAAGAAATTCTAAAAATGTTTAAACATCAGTTGATTTGACCATCATTTCTGCCCTCCTGGGCTATGAACCTTGACCTCATAAATAGATGCTGATGAAGCCGGCGGCTGGAGTGAACTGATTCAGTGTGTGTCAGTTATTACAGAGAAAGTTCAATGATGACCTTCCTGTTCTTTAAATCAATACATGAACAGATTCTAAGAACTATAAACTTCCCCAGTTCAATAACATGAGGGAAGCATGCTGACTTTTAATGCTTAAAAATATTTTCAAAAAGGCAAGTGACCTGAAAAATTATGAGAAACTGAAATAATGAGGAGTGTGATAAGTCAGAAACCACATTCCCCTTGATTTCCTTCCCCTTGAAAACGAGAAGCATTTCCCTACTGGGGAAAGTTTAAAATCCATGTATTACTGAGGGACATTGGTTTTCCTTGGTGTGAGGGAAAACCAATAGTTAGAGATTGGTGAATAGTCTGCTGGTTCAATGTAACTTTAATTCTTATAAAAGCATTTTCTAATCACATGATATAACTGAGAGATAGGCTTCACTCCAGAATAAGGAGTCGGCAGTATATTACCAGGAGACATTGTTCTTGCTTTTGGTTTCGGGGGTGGCAGCCTGTCCACAGCGCCAGCAAGTCTAGAATCCTTAGCGTAACTGATGAAGGAATTAGGAAACAAGAGAACACTTTGGTAGAGGGGTGTGTGTGTGCACAGTCACTCAGTCATGGCCAACTTTCTTGCACCCCTATGGACTCCTCTACCCGTGGAATTTTCCAGGCAATAACCTGGAGTGGGTAGCCATTCCCTTCTCCAGGAGATCTTCCCGATCCAGGGATCAGACCCAGGGATTAAACCCAGGTCTCCTGAGTCTCCTGAATTGGAAGGTAGATTCTTTACCACTGAGCCATTGGAGAAGGAGATGGCAATCCACTCCAGTGTTCTTGCCTGGAGAATCCCAGGGATGGGGGAGCCTGGTGGGCTGCCATCTATGGGGTCACACAGAGTCGGACACGACTGAAGTGACTTAGTAGCAGCAGCACCCAGGAAGCTTATCTTGGTACACACTCTGCACATAAACCAGACCACAAATATTTGTGGATCATTTCATTTCTTAAAAATGTTTCAAGGTTCCAACTCCATTACACTGAAGGCAAGTGAAAGCGAAAGTGTTAGTCCCTCAGTCGTGTCCGACTCTTTGAGACTCATGGACTGTACCCCGCCAGGCTCCTCTATCCATGCAATTCTCCAGGCAAGAATGCCGGAGTGGGTAGCCATTTCCTTCTCCAGGGGATCTTCCCAGCCCAGGGATGGAACACTGGTCTCCCACATTGCAGGCAAATTCTTTACCATCTGAGCCCATCTGAGCCAGCAGCAAAGCACACACTGAAAGCAAAGGAGAAGCTGATTTTAGAAGCCCGTGGGGATCTGCTCAGACAACCACTTGCGCAGACTCTACACCTATCTGCTCACATGTGTACTGCTTCCTGCACGCTTTCAGGAAACATTTCGCAGGCATCTACTACATGCTGAAATGGGTGATTCTTTAAGATTGCATTATCTCAGAGATAAAGGGATATTTATTTTATTGCCAGTTGAAGGTGCTCCCTCAGAAAGTGATAACCATTTAATCTCTCCTTCAGCTAACATGTCATCCATGCCCCGGAAAATATAAAGACAAATAAGAGACGCTTCCTCAGAGAACTGGCTCTCTGGTCTCATCTCTAACCCAGAGTCTCACAAGCGCAGTCTGACTCTATAAGCTTCTGTATTTATCATCGCTCAGAATGTGTTTGAATAAGACCATCTGTGAAAGCATTGCAAAAACATATCTATTATCATTCTGATTCATTTTATGGATGATTCCCTTCAGATGTTTGAAAACATGAAACTCCAACACATGTGACAAAAATCACTTCTTATTGCTTTGTTGTCTTTGTTTATTTCTTAAAAGGTTTTATTTTATCTTCAGGCTATATTACATCCCAAAACAACTAGTTAAATCTTGATCATTTACAGGAACTCACAGGCACGCAGGCCTGGACTCTAGAAAGCCACTCAAAAAGATTTTTGATAACTGCTTTCAGTTCAGTTCAGTTCAGTTCAGTCGCTCAGTCGTGTCCGACTCTTTGCGACCCCATGAATCGCAGCACTCCAGGCCTCCCTGTCCATCACCATCTCCCAGAGTTCACTCAGACTCATGTCCATCGAGTCCATGATGCCATCCAGCACTGAAATATAATTCACAGACTCTAAGTTCACTCTTTTAAAGTGTGTAATTCGGTGGGTTTTAGTATAGTCATGGAGTTGGGAAATCATCACCGTGTAATTGTCATCACCCGCAAATAAAACACGTCACAGTCACAATCCATTTCCCTCCAAAGTCCTCCCAAGCTCCTGGCAACCACTAACCTACTTCCTGTGTCTGTGGATTTGTCTGCTCTGAACGTATCATGTACGTGGGTTCATACAGTACCCAGCCTGCTGGTACTGCTTCTCTCACTGAGTGTAACGCCTTCAAGGTTCATCCATGTTGTATCATGTATCAGAACTTCTTTCTTTTTATAAAATGTCGAGTATTCACTGTGCAAATACATCACGTTCTGTTTATCCATCCATCTGTTGGGGACTGCTGGGCTTGTTTCCCATTTGACTCTTATGAATAATGCTGATAGGAACTTTTGAGTACAGTTTTTGCCTGGATGTAAGTTTCCAGTTCTCATGGGTGTTCGTCTAGGTGGAGGATAGCTGGGCCAAAAGGTACGTATAACCTTTCAAGGAATTGCCAGATTGTTTCCCAAAGTGACTGCACCATTTTACATTTCTGCCCGCAGTGGACAAGAGTTCCAGTTTCTCTATGTCCTCACCAACACTCATTTCAGAAAGACTTTTGTCCTGGCATATGAAGAATGTGTCTTTATTTCTCAGAATTTATTTCAAACAAAAACGAAGGGACGTGATAACCATCTTCTCCAGGGAAAGTGAGAAATGGTCTCTTTTTCCCAGTGCTGACAGCTGCTTAAAACTCTGGCCACTCTGCAGGGTAGGATTCCAGAAATGAGATTCCTTGTAGCATGTGTCCACTCCTTGAGGCAGAGTCATTCTCTCTCAAGCTTTCCCCGACCCAGTAAGGATCATCACAGCAAATGTCAATGGGTCTGCAGACAAAAAATATACTGTGCAGGCAGGTAGCAATCAAGAGATATGTATTCTTCAGGGCTCAGAGGCTGAAGAATTCATAATTTGTCTCTATTTCATAAAGATGACTTATGTAGATCTTAATTGGAAATTTTACTTTTCTCATGATTACAATTTTTCTTATTTGAAGCAAGTGCCCAGATAGCTGATAACGGTTTTATGTGGTTAGTGGCCAAATATTTCCATTAGGTACATTCCCCAGGCAAAATAAAGATGCCCAGCATGATCCACGATGATGGAATTCGAGTTGGCCAGGAAGGACCAACTCTGTGAGTCTTTAGCCATTTGTTATAAGGTGTTCAGTCTGCTCCCCTTCTTAAAGTTAGCAAAGACTGCAAGTGACCTGCAAATGCTTGAAACGCTATTAAAATGCAATCACTTCATGTTATAATGTGCTTTAGGGAAAGGGTTTTACCCACTCCAGTATTCTTGGACTTCCCTTGTGGCTCAGCTGGTAAAAAATCTGCCTTCAGTGCAGAAGACCTGGGTTCGATCCCTGGGTTGGGAAGATCCCCTGGAGAAGGGAATGGCTACACACTCCAGCATTCTGGCCTGGAGAATTCCATGAACTGTATAGTCCATGGGGTTGCAAAGAGTGGGACACGACTGAGCAACTCTCACTTTCTTTAGGGAAAGAGTTGCCTGCAGCAGTGTGGAAGATGTGACTATAGACACCTGTGCAATGTGACAGCAAGCCTGATCTTACTAGATTAGGTGAAGGGCTTTAGGTAAATCATGTTGGGAGGGAGACACCCCATGTTGCTATTGGAGACTGTTGAATCATACGTGTATACAAGCATGCACATGCATACACAAGCACAAGCACATGCGTGTGCCCACCTGTCAGTACACGGTGGGGGACAGCACCATGTGTAGGATCGAATTCCCGAAACGCTCATGTCATGAAGTGCTCTGCAGGCCCCGGCATGTTTTAGCAGCTCAGAAATGTTTACTAAGTGATTGAAGATAGCTGCTGAAACCTCTAGATTACACAGTTCTCGGAAGCGTTCCTTTCCCCTGTGTTGTTAGCTTTTGCAATCTCGTTACCCTAGATATTGAGTCAATGTCAGGGTCTGTTGCTGATGGATTTTCCGTGAATGGAACAGGGGGCAAGAGAAAGGAGGTTTCAGTCTACCTCCAGAGACTCTAGCTTCTTCTGCTTTTGCCTGGAGGACATTGTCTCTGTCCTCTGTCTCCTGGGGTTGACTTAGATCTTTCCACTAGAAGGAACAAGCCTAGCAAGGCGCTGTCAACCACAGCTCTGCTTGGTACAGGATCACAGCTAGAGCCACCAAATGGCCTCCAGTCCAGGCTTAGAACTGGGGGGATTTTGGACATGGCTTCACCTTGCCCAGACCGTCTTCTAGAAGAAGACAGCCCAAGTGTCTGAGCGTCCAGCCCTCTGTGAGGTCTCTAAGCAGAACTGCATGCCCGCCCCCTTCTCAGGTTCTCCTTCTGCTCTCACCTGCTCTTCAGCCCCCCACCTCTCCCCAGAAGGCAAGCTGTGGGCCAAGGGGTGGGTCTTGACCGTCTTAGCGTCTCCACGGTCTGCCATAAATTGGTGTTTGGTGGGTGTGTGACTGCTGGTCGCCACCATCCCCTCAGTCCCCTGCAAGATGAAGAACGCCATGAGCACTTCCGCTGGGCTGCCCAACCAAGGGTGTCAGGGGAGCAGAGGCGAACTGTCTTCCGGCTAGACACGAGAATAAAGTGACGGAAGACAGATTAGCAGGGGGGAAAGCACAAGAATTTGTCCACGTCTGTGAAAGCCCCACAGAAAAAATGGAGACCCAAAGAAGGGGCAAAGCCTCATTGCCAATACACCAGGTTGAACAAAGAGAGACGCTTGAGGAAAAGTGACCGAAATGCACGGGGACCAAAGGAAAGATTAGACTTACTCTAGCAAGATGGGTTTGTACAGATTTCTCTGCCTCCATTCCCAACACTGGGCAGAAGAGTACGTCTCCCCTCCCGGTACAAGCAGGACACCTTCCACGTCCACTTTTACCTCCTGGCTTCAGGAAGGAGGGGAAATGGAGCACCTTGTTGCACCTGCTGTTTTGCAAGTTCTTTTAGCTCAAAGAAGCGTATTTTCAGGTGACAGATTCTGTTATCCTTCATTTATTTATTTACACAGATGATGTCCATCCCCTCCATTACATTCCTTCAGAGAAATAAATGAATTGTGTGTGTGTAAGAGACATTACTTTACCAACAAAGGTCCATCTAGTCAAGGCTATGGTTTTTCCAGTGGTCATGTATGGATGTGACAGCTGGACTGTGAAGAAAGCTGAGTGCCGAAGAATTGATGCTTTTGAACTGTGGTGTTGAAGAAGACTCTTGCGAGTCCCTTGGACTGCAAGGAGATCCAACCAGTCCATTCTGAAGGAGATCAGTCCTGAGTGTTCATTGGAAGGACTGATGCTGAGGCTGAAACTCCAATACTTTGGCCACCTCATGCAAAGAGTTGACTCATTGGAAAAGACCCTCATGCTGGGAGGGACTGGGTGCAAGAGGAGAATGGAACAACAGAGGATGAGATGGTTGGATGGCATCATTGACTTGATGCACATGAGTTTGGGTGAACTCTGGGAGTTGGTAGTGGACAGGGAGGCCTGGCATGCTGCGATTCATGGGGTCACAAAGAGTTGGACACAACTGAGTGACTGAACTGAATTGAGAACAATCCCTTGCATTTAATAAATGCTATGTAAGCATTTAATAAATTTAATAAATGCTTCCTACCTGGCCCTGGGCTTTCCTTGTGGCTCAGATGGTAAAGACTCTGCCTGCCATGTGAGACACCCAGGTTTCATCCCTGGGTTGGAAAGATCCCCTGGAGAAGGGAATGGCCACCTACTCCAGTATACTTGCCTGGAGAATTCCATGGACTGAGGAGCTTGGCTGGCTACAGTCCATGGGGTCACAAAAAGTCAAACATGACCGAGCAATTAACACTTTCCTAGGTGGCGCTAGAGGTAAAGAATCTGCCTGCCCATGCAAGAGACACAGGAGACACAAGTTCAATCCCTGGGTCTGGAAGATCCCCCCTGGAGAAGGAAATGGCAACCCACTCCTGTATTCTTGCCTGGGAAATCTCATGGAGAGAGGAGTCTGGCGGGCTACAGTCAATGGGGTCACAGAGAGTCAGACATGACTCAGGACAGCAGAGCATGACATGGAAGTGTTAATCACTACCTTTAGGTTAAGGACATGATTTGTGTGGGTTAGTGATGTTTCTACCAAACTTTAGTCCAATCTGGCTCCCTGATATTATACCCCTGCAAGTATCTACATTTCAAAAGCACTTCCTTTGCATATATAAACTCATGTGTGACTTTAAGCTGAACATCTAGTCTATAAAAATAAATCATTAATTTAGCTAGCAATTAAAGTCCTAACAAGTCCGTAATCATGAAATCTCTAATTATTCTTCCCAGCAACAGACATGGGCATGAGAAACAAGAGTGCTAGGCCTGGGAAATCCTGCGTGTGACCTGTTTAATGTAACCACATTACCTGTCATCCAAGTATTTGTCTTAGGCGGTCGACACTATACGCTTCATGACTGTTTGCTGAATACTGAGATAGGCACCCCAGAAGCGCTCCATAAACATTAATTGAAAGAATAATTGAAAATAAACCTACATGCCTTTTCACTTAAATCCAAGCCTTTGCTAAGGTTTAACTTTCTCAGTCATATAATCACTTTCTATATACGAAGGAAAAAATATAATCAGTGGGAGCCACTTTCCATTCTAAATTCCACTTTAATTTTTGCTTCAAGCACAAACATTACAGGTTTGATATGACTTATGTATTTAAGTTTCAACTGAGCTGTGAAAATGGCCTGAGCATATTCCTTCATTTCCCTTGTTGAGAATCCCTACTTGCGTCTGTCCACTGGACTAACTGCATTTCAATTATGTCCTGGTCGCTTTGCCTCTGTCAGGGGGCTGCAGTGTGCTGCGCTTAGCCGCTCAGTCGTGTCTGACGCTGTGCAACCCCATGGACTGCAGCCTACCAGGCTCCCCTGTTCACGGGATTCTCCAGACCAGAATACTGGAGGGGGTGGCCTTACTCTCCTCCAGCAGATCTTCCCAACCCAGGGATTGAACCCAGATCTTCTGCATTGCCGGCAGATTCTTCACCATCTGAGCCACCAGGGAAGCCCCATCAGGCGGCTGGGGGACAACGGGTTAGTGTGCTGGAGTTGCAGTCACGGTAGGTTCCCAAGGGTTAGCAATTTCAAAGTAGTCGGTGAAACAATGGTGCATACTTCTCATTCTCAAACTGCCAGCCTTTGACGTGAAACTCGGTAGTGAATGACTCAGATCACAGTTTGCAGCTGAAAGAGAAGGCCAGCTCAGGGTCTTACAGACCGTGGGCGCTGGGACTGCCTCTGGGGTAAAATTCACCCCTAGTGGCTTCACTTGAGGGCTGTGTTTATCTCCCTGCAAACAGGCTCCATTTTTCCATCCAGTTCGTCCTCATCATTCTGTGAGCACAAACCAAGAGCTATATTTACATAAGAACAAATTCATGTGTGGAAGAGTCTGATCAGGAAAAGGAGGTTCAGAACTTACAAAGTGAATAGATCAATAGAGCCCTCTAGCCAACTGCGTGAGACTAATCCGAGCTGGCATCATGAGAACATCTCTGATGTAAACGCGAAGGAACATTGTCTAGAAAATCTCCAAACGGACGCCCTGTGCTTAGTTTCTCTTCACAAAGAGGAAAATCCAGGTAAAGGCACCTGATTGCTGAACTCCACAAATAAAGAGGAAGAGATATTTTCTTTTAAAGATCAAGACAGAAACATTATTTTTATTTGCATGACTTGAAAGCAGCTTGCAAATGGAGCCGCGGTCTGTGCTCTTATCAGGCCCCTGTCCAGAAGAAGCGATTCTAACTTCTGGGCTCCGGCTGATAGATAACCGACGCGTTCCACGGATGAAGCAGTCTGCAAAAAAGCCTCATGTATCATCTTGCTACAGATTCTCCAGCAGCCAGACAGCCTTGCCCCTTCTCCATCCTTCTCGCTATTTATGTGTTTCCATTTACATGAATCTAGTCTATGCTTGTGCCCAGTTGATTTTTCAAGTTAATCATAGGGCACTTGGGGAAAGATTAATGTCAGGAATGCAAAGGTTCAGCAAATTGTGGAAGAGTTTCACCATACAGTTAATCTCGCTCTTCCCACGTTACAAAAGTGCAAGGGACAAAGGCAGAGAGCTGTCATAATGCAGGCATCACAGGTCTGTCTGGAAGAGCCGGGAGCCAGCTATGGAACGCATGGGAAGACGCTCTAAGGGCCTATAAATCACCCCTGCTCCCTGCACCTTTCCTTCTTGCCAGGCTGCCGCTTAGTCGCTCAGTCCTGTCCACCTCTTCGTGACCCCATGGACCGTAGCCCGTCAGGCTCCTCCGTCCATGGAGTTCCCCAGGCAAGAACACTGGAATGGCTTGCCATTTCCTCCTCCAGGAGGCCTTCCCGACCCAGGGATGGAAGCCGCATCTCCTGTGGCTCCTGCGTTGCAGGTGGATTCTTTACTGAGTCACCCGGAAAGCCCCTTCTTGCCTGATGCTTGCACCTCAATCCCGTTTCCCACTCAGCTGTCATGGTCCCGACGACAGCACCATAAGCTGGGCCATGGGAGCAAGTGGAGATAGCCTCTCAGTTAAGGCAATGCCATGCTCTTGATGCTGAGTCTGACCTCTGTACCCAGGACAGAATTAATTCTCTGAGGCTGAACTCTGGGTGAACTAGAAAAGAACAGCTTTATGGCTTTGCCAGGCAAAGGGGTTTGCCCCAGTGGGCTAATGCCTTCAAAACTCTGACCCCATCTGGAGGGGGTAGTGAAGAATTGTATGGTATTTGTTCAAAGAGGGCATGATTGGCTCGTGGACACTCTTCTGATGGCTTGGCGGTGAGGGAAGTGGAGTCAGCATCAACTTTCTGGTTCCAAGCCATCCGGGGCCTCCGTGTTTGTGGGCAGAAACCAGCTAACTCCTCCTATGTAGTGGGGATTTCAGTATCTGCAGAAAGCTCAAAGATACCGTCCTGTGTATCCCTCGAGGGGAACCGGGGCCTGGCTCCAAGCCCGCCCAACTGTTTCTTGATCGCTCTTTCCTGGTTTCTACACCCCCTCCCTTCCCTGATTGGCAGCTGATTGAACCTGCCTGTTGGAACTCAGGGAAGGCTGTGGAGGCTGAATTAACCCTATTTCCTGTAATCAAGAGACAGGGGACACAGAAGTCTTTTGTGCCCAGGAGCCCCACAAGGTCCTGCTCCGTCTCACTCTCATCTCCTCAGATGCCCCTCATATCCTTCATGTCCAGCTTTATCCATATTCCTCTGTGATCAAAACCCTTTGTAGGACACGTGAAACAAACTTCTTCCCTCCAAGGCAGGGCTGTCTATCGTCAGCTGGTGGAAATGTGGCACCCAGGGCTCACGGGACCTTCCTGGAGCTGTGCTTCCCCGGAAGCAGAGGTTCAGGATGCCCTTGTTCGGCGTTAGTGGCAACTTCACAGAGAGGATGGCTGAGTGGACTCACGAAGTGCCCGGGTCCTGTTTGCGGCCAGGCCAGTAGGGGCGAGGGTGTGCCCGGAGGGGCGCTGGGCACCGGCTGCGGGGGCCCCGTGCGGGGCAGGGAGGGGCCGGCTGGGAGCGCCCCCCTTTCCGGGTCCCTGGCTCCGGCTGCACTGGTTTCGGGGCGCTCCCCCTACGTCAGCTGGAAACCCGCCGGAAACCAAGGCAGCTGAGTTCTGCTTCCCGTTCCTCACACGCACGTTTCTGTGGGCTGAAACTACCCCAGAGTCACAGCAAGTCTTTCAAGCTGAACCCTCGATGCAATAGTGAACATCGGTCAGGCAATGACAGTCATTCTCTTCCTCGCAAAAGAAATGGAAGGAAAGGTTAGCAGATAAGGTTTCAGGTCCTGTCCACAACCTCGTAACATAGATGTACTTACTTAAAATGCCCCCCTCTGCCTTCCACTAAGGAAACATCTTCTCCCTTTCATTCTTGACTTTGGTCATGGAACTGAAATGGTGAGAGAGAGAAAAAAAAAAACGATGCAAATCCTGTTCATTTAGGAGTCAGGGGTCCTGTGTTATCAGAGCTGATGGACAGCCTGCCGATTAGATAGTTTTACAAGAAGGGCAAACTTAACTGGACAAAGCTCTCTTCATTTAGGAAAACTCACACTTAGTCAGCACTGCTCTCCGGATCGGCCCCACCCTCCCCTTCCCCCACTGAATCACACATCCGCTCCCTGCATCTCGGTCTCCGTTCCTGCTCCGTGTGTGGGTTCATCTTTACCATTTTTCTAGATTCCAAATATAGCGCTAATGTACAATATTTGTTTTTCTCTTTCTGGCTTACTTCATTCTGCACTTAGTATTAGAGGTCAACGCAAAGCAGAAAAGACCCAGAAAACCTCGCATGCTTCTCCATGTATGTACCGCTGTGATAAAGGAAGTAACAGCTACTCCCGTCTCTAGAACGGCCACTCTGCCAGCTGCTCTGTGTACACGGTGGGCAGTGCGCTTGCGATCTGGCAGGGTGACCACGCCCACCCTGCCCTGCAGAAGGAAGCCAGGGGTCCCCCCGCCCCGCCCCGCCCCGCCCCGACCCG
>SJYX01007270.1:558557-568579 GCA_006410675.1 Oreotragus oreotragus | reverse complement strand
ACACTCACTGTTTCACCCTAAAGCAGGAGGCCCCCTTTGCAAGCCCTGGAAGGCCCCCATGCCCGCCTCCCCTGCGTACAGTCACGACGCTGGTCTACGCTTGGCCCTTCTCCGAGGGCAAGACCTTCACCTGCACACGGTCATTGCTCTCATGGGTGGGAAAGTGAGTCGGGAACATTAGGCTTCATGATCTCGAGCTTGTGGCGGCTGAACGGTAATAAACTGGGGTAAGTCTGTCTTGTTTTTGAGAATTAACACGTTGCACTTGATCCATGGCTTGGATCACGGGCGCCCACAGGCGGTAGAGTGCCAGCAGCTGGGAAGGCTTGACCCCACAATAAAGCAGCGTGTTTGGTCCAGGGCCTTCTGTATAAATAAGTGAAGTGCTTATGTGGCCCGTCCGCTGCCGTTAGGGCACCAGTAACCCCCCACAGGTGGCAGAGCTGGGGACGCAGCCACACTGGTGTCCGAGCGCCAGGCGCTGACTCAGGGCATCTCTCCCATCTGCTGCTTCGGGAACCTCTTCTCCATCTTCCATTCATGACGTGAACGCGTGTTTGTGGTCAATATGTAGAGATCAATTGACTGATATCATTACAGGAAAAAAAGCAAATGAGATCCAATGCAAATATGTCGATTCTAGTTATAAACCTACTCTGTGATTCCCACAATTGCTTGTCCCCAAATGTAAAAACAACGTGATTAAACAGCCTTTTAACTCCTGTTTGGCAGCGAAAACCAAGTCCTGAGTGTGCTCCACCCACTCTCTAGATGCAGAAAAGACCTGGTCTTTTTGTAAGAGTGGAGCCCAGTAAGCAGGTTGTTCCTGATCCCACTGACCAAAGGGCTGCCTTTGCCAGCAGGGTGATGTAACGTCCCCCAGGCCCCCAGCGCCTAAGAATCTCTGCAGAGTTTTCAAATAGCCCCCCTGTTCTCATAAAACGACTGTGTCCTTAGTTCTCTAGAATTTCTCTGACGGTAATTTGATCTTTAGCCTCTAAACTTGCTGACAAAGGCCCGTCTAGTGAAAGCTGTGGTTTTTCCAGTAGTCATGTATGGATATGAGAGCTGGACCATAAAAAAGGCTAAACGCCAAAGAACTGATGCCTTCAGATTGTGGTAAGGATGTGAGAGCTAGACCCTAAAGAAGGCTGAGCACCAAAGAATTGAACTGTGGTGCTGGAGAAGACTCTTGAGAGTCCCTTGGACTGCAAGGAGATCCAACCAGTCCATCCTAAAGGAGATCAGTCCTGAATATTCATTGGAATGGCTGATGCTGAAGCTGAAACTCCAATACTTTGACCACCTGATGTGAAGAGCTGCCTCATTGGAGAAGACTCTGATGCTGGGAAAGATTGAGGGCAGAAGGAGAACGGGACGACAGAGGATGAGATGATTGGATGGCATCACCGACTCAGTGGACGTGAGTTTTAGCAAAATCCAGGAGATAGTGAAAGGCAAGGAAGCCTGGCATGCTACAATCTGTAGGGTCATGAAGAATCAGGCATAACTTAGCAACTAAACAACGAAATTTGACACTTCAAAACCTTGCTTACTATACAGCTCAAGCCTCTGTTCCTAACCATCCACACCAATTTCCACTGCCCTCAGCAGGAAAGAGCTCATTTACACGGGAGGTACTCCAGGATCTTAACATGAAGACAGCAACGGCCACATACATGTCTTGCTCCCCACTTCCCGCTCAAATGCTGTGGGCACTTCCGCCCGTTTCTCTCCTCTTATTTCCTTTCTTGTTCCAACTACAGCTGTCTAATCATCTGTCAGAGGAAGAGAGGGTACACATGCCTGGAGCACCCTCACCCCAGGGACCATCCTCTGTGTACGGTGACTGTCTCCTTTACAGCTTGAACTGAGGGCCACCTGTATTCCATGGGGCCGCAAAGAGTCGAACATCACTGAGCAACTGAACAACCCATATTCCATGCACAGTGATACATTCTGGCTCAATGACCATGTAAATTACAGTATTTGGACGTGTTCCCAAATACTGTGAAATGGAGAAAGAGAAAAATTGTGGCTGAAAATTTAGTAGGTGCACTAAGAAAAGCTACAACGATAAACCTTGGTTTTCTGTAGGCAGATAAAAGGTGGCAGTCATTTGCAACCCTACTAAACCAGAAAGGCTTGAGAGATCCCAAACGGAAGGGAGGGCAAGCTGAACTCTCATCAAAACCAAATTTCCAATCCCAGGGAACTTGAGGACTTTTAAGATAAAAATTACAGTTGGACCATCGCACTTGAATTCACACATTTCTTTGTTTCAACTTCTTCATCTGTGAAATACAGTACCATCTTCCTACTTAATGACGTTATAAAATAATCAGTGAGACATGATAAATTTGAATTATTTGTGCACACCCTGAATCTCCAGTAAATAATGGAGGAAGGAGAGGGGGGAATCAGAAAGCATCCATGGATAATAGAAACAGGAGCCATAACAGCCAGGTGTTTGTAGGGAACTAATCATTCCATAGACAACTTGATTGCTTTTGTGATGGAATTACAAGATTTACGGATGAAAGCAATGCAGTTGATGTATGTCTAGAATGACGACTACAATATAATACATTTGATACAGTGTTGCACAAAATCCCGCTTGCAAAATACATCTGTGTAGGTTGGGACTGTCACTAGAACAGAAAGCCAAGGAGAGGCCGCCAAGAAATGAGTAAGAACAGATAGTACTGCTTCTTGGGAGCCTACTGTAATCCTGACTTACAACAAGATGACCTTGGATTTGATGCTGAAAAATCTGTTTAAAAACCAACAGTCAAAGGATAGTCATACACCTCACCCTTGCTGAATATTTGGAACTACAGAAATGGTACCAAAAAAGTGCTGGAACCATGGGCCACAGACCACAGATTCTTGAACGAAAACTAAACGTTTTATCAACTCTGGCAAAACACATATTTTTTGTTTTCCAGAAATTATATCTCTCATGCATGTGCTCACTCACTAAGTCATGTCCACTCTTTGCGACCCCATGGACCATAGCCCCCCAGGCTCCTCTGTCCATGGGATTTCCCAGGCAAGAATACTGGAGTGGATTGCATTTCCCCCTCTAGGGCAATCTTCCCGACTCAGAGATCCAACCCACGTCTCCCGCGTCTCCTGCACTGGCAGGCGGATTCTTTACCACTTGAGCCACAGGGGAAGCCCAGTATCTCTCATGAGCTTACTAGTAAAAGTGGAAAAGTAGCTCTAATAACAATGTAGCATTTATGGAGTGCCTGTTGTATGCCAGATAATGACTTAAGCGTCTCTCACGAGGTTTCCCCTGTCACTCATCGGTGAAGAATCTGCCTGCAAGGCAGGAGCTGTAGGAGACTCTGGTTCGAACCCTGGGTCAGGAAGGTCCCCTGGAGGAGGGCATAGCAGCCCACTCCAGTATTCTTGCCCAGAGAATCCCATGGACAGAGGAACCTGGCGGGCTACAGTCCATGGGGTCGCACGAAGTCGGACATGACTGAAGCGACTTAGCAGGCTTGCAGGCACGCACCTCTCACGACTAAGACCCACGAGGCGGGTCCTGCTTCCATGCGCAGTGTGGATGCTGTTGGCATCCTGCCCAGGCCTCCTCCACTGCTGAGCATCAAGGCTTCCAGTGACCAAGATACCCCTTCCTACTCCACCAGCTTTGACCCTGCTGGAGCCTCTGTTCCTGAGAGGTTATTCCTCCCCAGCTCTGTCTCCTGCAAAGACAACTTGCACCCAGCTAACACAGGGACACCCAGGCTGGTTCCGGGGTCCTTGTCTCAAAGCAGGTCCAGCTTTGCACAGCACCTCCCTCTGCAGAGCTCCTCGTGGAATCAGAAGGAACACAGACTCTAGCTGAGACAACACCCTTGCCCCAGCCTGTCCAGCTTCTTCCCTGCCTCCTTTTCTCCTGAGACTATCCCCTCGGGCAAACAAGTGCATCTCTCTGCTTCTGGAGAACCAAATTCAGAATGGAGCTGGCAGAGGAGGAAAGGGAGCCTCAGGAAGGGTCGGTAACTAGGTGCTGGGTTGTACTGTGAACTGGCAGAGCCGGAGTCTAGCCTGGGCTGCCCTCTAGGACCCACATGCCCAGAGGGAGCAAGGCTGTCCGACAGGGCGGGCAGGGACAAGAAGGGTGCCGACCATGCCTGTGCCCTGCGCCATCCTCCCTGGGCCCTACCGCCTTCGCCCTGCAGGCAGGCTCATCACCCGAGACCATAAATTGCCATTTGACCACATTTGGTCCCGTTGAGTTTCTGTCCCTTGCAACCAAGAATCTGGAGGCAGCCTCCCTGACGTGAGCAGGGCGGCCAGGGGTGAAGCATTAGCTTGTTTCCGAGACAAGGTAACGAGCTTGTTCTCGGACACATTCAGGTGGAGGTGCCCAAGGACAGAAGAGATGTCCACAAGAACGCTTTCCTAAGGGAAGAGTCGACGATGTGGACAAGACAGAGTGGGACCGATGGGGATGAGGACCCCACGGCCTGGCCCTTCCCCAAGTCCTCCGCCTGTCTCCTGTCTGTAGTCAAAGAAAAGTTTAATCAGAACATTGAGAACCTGTGAAGACAGGGGGAAACAGTCAAAGGAAAGCAAATAATAATAATACACTCATTAACCATAAACGTCAAGGCTGTATATCGTCACCCTGCTTATTTAACTTCTATGCAGAGTGCATCATGAGAAACGCTGGGCTGGANGGCCTGGCGTGCTGCGATTCATGGGGTTGCAAAGAGTCGGACAGGACTGAGTGACTGAACTGAACTGAACCATAGTCAAGGACCTTTAGTTCCTTCTCAAGGGCTACAGATGATATTCTGAGGCACATCCTGTGAGCTGTCTTATAGACTGAATCCCCAAGTGGAGGAGTTAACTAATGATGACCAGACCGTACCCAGGACAGGAGCTGCCACAGTTCTGAGAACTGGCCACAAAGAAATGGGGGGAAATGGACCCTGGAACTGAGGATTAACTGTACCTGAAACAACCAGCCCGATGCTGATCAGACCATCGACGACCGAGCTGAAGGCGGCTGTCAGAGATGGCTGTGCTGTTGCTGGATGGAGCTCCCCCTTCTCCCGCACTCCATCTGTAAAAGCTCCTACCCCACTAGTTGGGGGCTGGGTGGGGGTAGTCAGTCTTCAGGCAGATGTCTGCCCCCCTCCCTCCCTAGTTCTCAGCGTCTGAAATAGAGCAGACTGTCCTTTCCAACATCCTGGCCTGTTCAGTGGCTTTTAGGCAGCAGGAAGCCAGACCCCACCACACCTCTTTCGCTAATAGAAAAAGGAAATAAATCTTGAACTGGGTACTGATGATTTGCACCAAAATAGATACGGAAGGGGATGCATGTGTGTACTCAGACATGTCCGATTCTTTGCGACCTCATGGACTGTAGCCCGCCAGGCTCCTCTGTCCGTGGGATTCTCCGGGCAAGAATACTGGACTGGTTGCCATGCCCTCCTCCAGGGGAGGAGGGGTTAAACCCAAGTCTCCTGAATCTCCTGCATTGGCAGGCAGAGTCTCTACCGCTGCACCGCCTGAGAAGCCCACAGAAGGGAATATTCCTAGACAATTTTTCAGGTGCTGATATTAGGTAGGGCTGTCAGAGTTTATGAATAAAAATATAGATGGCCCCTAGTTTCACGTGTTTTTCTTATTCAGAATCTTTGTGCTTCAAGACACACTGTGTACGGAATCTGTGGAGCTGCTAAAGGAGAAAGAAAAAGAGTGATGGGATTTAGATTGTGACTTTACTAAATATGCTGGTCAATTTTTAGAGAATTAATTCAATACCTTTAGACCATGAAACTTCTGTACCTGGTGTTATGACTCTGGATTTAGTGTGCCAGTGTTTCCAGCGTATCCTAGTTTACAGCTGATGGGAACTTGAATAGAAATTTGTACCCTACTGTTACGTGAAAATTGTGTAAATCTTAATTATGTCGAACTGATTCATAATGTCTCTCAGATCTACTGTATTCTACTTCCCTCTACATTCATTCTATTAATTTTGGAGAATTTGACATTGAAATACCAACTAAAAATCTTAATTTATCTACTTAAAACAAGCAATTGTAGTATATAGTGGAATGGTATGTAATTTTGTTCTGTATTTTCTATGTCTCCTATAAATATGTTATCATATTTTCATAACTTAAAAATAAAAAGGAAAGAGAAAAGAAAAAACAAATAAAATATTTTAATGATTCCTCTGATAAGATAAATATTCAGATCCTTCCACTTATATAGGTTTCCATTGATGTTTCTTGGTAAAAAATGTTTATTATTCTCTACATTGTTTACAGTTGCACAAATTTTGTACGAAAATACTTCACACTTTATGCTCTTCTAAATGAGCATAAAATACCTTCCTCCTCTTTTCTAAACAATGACCCCTCATCCGGAATCTTTTCAGTCTCTGCTTCGCCCACACTGAGCAGAAGTCCCCATTCTTGACTCTGCCAAATTTCTCAACAATCGCTGCTTATTCATACCCGGATCTGCGGTAAACTTCTCGAACTACTTATAATTATCGAGGCCCTGGCTGGCGGCATCTGGCTCCATCTCCGCCAGGAGGGGTGCGTTGCGCCAGCGAACGTGCATGAGCTCCTCTCTCCCAGTGATGGGCTTGTCCCCATCCATCACGACTTCTCAAGAGCATGCGACGTGGCTGGTGTATTTCTTCTGAAATCCGGGGCTGCTTGGCTTCTGTGGCCCCGAGTTGCCTTGGCCGCAGCCTCTTTGCCTCTCACTTCTCTATCTTTGTTGACTTATCTTCCTCTTCCCCCTCAAACTTCTTCTGAAGCATGAACATTTCCCTGAGCTAGTTCCTTCATCTCTTACCAGTTTGTTCCTTTTTTCTTCCCCTACATTAGCCAATTCACCCAGTAGCACCATTCCCCCCTCTAAGACACTGAGAAAGTGTTCCATTTTCACCTGAGCATTTAAATCCAACCCACCTGTCCCGGGGTGGGGATGGTGAACGCCCCTTCTGTTTCCTTACGTCTGTTAATGCACCTGCCTCCTCGCCATCGTCCGCACCAGAGGCTCTTCAGTGGCCTTGGACTCCGTCCTGTTTGTTCCTTGGGGCTGAGGAGTTGCCGTGCCTGGTCCGTTTTTTCCCCATCTATCTCAGTGAAGGGCAGGGGAGCCTGGTGTGCTGTGGTCCAAAGGGTCACAGAGTCGAACACAGCTGAGCAACTGAACACAAGCAACTCTCATGTCTATCCCTTCCTTTCCCATCTACTGCCACTTGGAAATGGCAACCCAGCCCCGTGTTCCTGCCTGGAGAATCCCACAGACAGAGGAGCCTGCTGGGCCGCAGTCCTTGGGGTCTCAGTCAGACCTGACTGAGCGACTAAGAGCACCGATCACTTCCAGAACCCAGATCTCTCCAGCGCACGGACACGGAGCCACTTTCACTAGCTTTCTTCCTCACACTCTGTTCCTTTAATGCATCTTACACAATAGCAGGTTTAATACCCTAGTGCATTGCTTTCTAGATCGTGTTCCTTGCCCGTGCCTGGTTGGCTCAGAGGTAGACTGGGTGTGGAAAGGCTGAGCTGAGATTCCTGGTGAAGACAGAGTATCCACCAAGTCTGGGCATCCAGCCCGCCAGCTTGGGAAGGGTGATGGAGACTGGACTTTTCTAGCACTTGGAAATGTGAGTCCACAATTCAGAAGCAACCAGAAGACCATCTGAAGGCAGGCCAAGAGTACACATCCCTCTGACGCCCAGCCCTGCCCACGACGGTGAGAGGGGACACACGCAGTCAGCACCCCCTAGAAGCCGGCGGGTTCCCGCAGGGGGCTGGCAAGCTGCTGGGAGATATGCCCGCAGACACACAGTGTTGACTCAGGAACAGAGTGGGGCTGGTAGGCAGAGAGCTGACACTCTGGAGAGGCTGTGCTCCGTGAGGGGTATCCTGGAAACAGTGCATATGCTTCAGGGGAGTGTTTGCCAAGCTCAGAACAGGAATGGGAACAAAGCTGGATGCAGAGCGGCGAACTGCTGAATGAGGACCTCGTCCAGGCCCCAGCCCGACCCCAGTGGGGGAAGGTGGGCTGGGGACCTGTCACTCAACCCCTGCCCTATTTAGAGAGAAGGGGAAGCCAGGACCAGGTCTGGAGCCTACAGCCTCTCAGCCTTCCCTGCAGGGCATCGTCTGAGCTCCTTAGCCTTTCCAAAGCAATCCCCCCAAAACTGAGAGGCATTTATCTTTTTCATCTGGATTCCAGCTTTTCCCTTTACTTCTTCCCTATTTTAGTCAACCCCTTAAACCATCGAATATATATTTGAACTTTTCCGTAATCCTTAACTGTCTCTGATCCATCCCCACATCATCTGCCCTTTAAAAACAAGGTCTACACACCCCTTCCCCAAAGAGATCTTTCTTGATCAAACTTTGCCCATTGTATCTCCCTTACTCGGGTTTCCAAAGCACCTGTTTTCTAACTTATTTCTCAGTTCACCATGTGTGTATCACATCGACAGGATCATCCATCTGTGGTGATTATGGCAGGATTCCCCAACCAGAATGAAAAAAATAAGTGGGACAGGGGTTACCCAGAGCTGAGAGGAGGAGGGATGGGGGGTTATTATTTAATGGGTGTAGAGTTTCTCTTTGGGATGATGAACAGTTCTAGAAATAGAGAGTGGTGACGGTCTACATTATTGTGAATGCAGAGTCCCTGCATTGTGCACTTAAAAGTGGTTGAAATGGTAAATTGTATGTTATATATATTTTTACCACAATAAAAAAATCAACTGAAAAAAGCTAACAATTTCACATAGCAGCATGCGAATGGGGTGAGGTGCCGGAGATTAAGGACGAGGATGGAGCTATTTTAGGTGGCATTATCAAGGCAGGTCTCTTTGAGAGGGTGACATTTGAATTGAGACTTGATACGTGAGAGAGGCGCAGCCAAGCAGAGAATGTCCCAGTGGGGAGGATGCTGCAGGCCGAGACAATGCCAGGGAGGGGCTCTCTGGCTGTCGAGGGAGCCCAGTGTAGCAGACCTGTTGGAAAATATTCACAACAGCTAAAAACTGTGACAATATTCTGTTGCCCATCATCCGTAAGATGGATACCCTAGATGTTACACATTCGCACGACAAAATGCTATACAGGGATGAGTGAGGGCCACACACAATGACAGGGATAAATCTCACAAACATAAAAGAATGTGCATGCCTGCTAAGAGGCTTCAGTCGTGTCCAGCTCTTTGCATCCTTATGGAGTGTAGCCCCCCAGGCTCCTCTGTCCACAGGATTCTCCAGGCAAGATTACTGGAGTGGGTTGCCATGCCCTCGAGCTCGTGTCTCTTTCATCTCCTGCACTGGCGGGTGGGTTCTTTACCATTAGTGCCACCTGGGAAGTCCCAGATGAAAGAATACATCCAAGGAATTCCCTGGTGGTCCAGTGGTTAGGACTCAGCACTTTCACTGCCAAGGATGCAGGTTCATTCCCTGGTTGGAGAACTAAGACCCTGCCACATGTGAAGTCATTCAGTCATGTCCAATTCTTTGTGACCCTATGGACCATAGCCTGCCAGGCTCCTCCATCCATGGGATTTTCTAGGAAAGGATACTGGAGTGGGTTGCCATTTCCTTCTCCAGGGGTTATTCCCAACGCAGGGTTCAAACCCAGGTCTCCCACATTGCAGGGAGACTCTTTACCCTTTGAGCTACCAGGGAATCCCTCATGGGTGCAGCTAATGGATCACAATAAACTGGAAAATTCTGAAAGAGATGGGAATACCAGACCACCTGACCTGCCTCTTGAGAAATCTGTATGCAGGTCAGGAAGCAACAGTTAGAACTAGACATGGAACAACAGACTGGTTCCAACAGGAAAAGGAGTACGTCAAGGCTGTATATTGTCACCCTGCTTATTTAACTTATATGCAGAGTACATCATGAGAAGCGCTGGACTGGAAGAAACACAAGCTGGAATCAAGATTGCCAGGAGAAATATCAGTAACCTCAGATATGCTGATGACACCACTCTTATGGCAGAAAGTGA
>SJYX01007270.1:543054-555502 GCA_006410675.1 Oreotragus oreotragus | reverse complement strand
TGGAGAAGGAAATGGCAACCCACTCCAGTATTCCTGCCTGGAGAATTCCATGGACAGAGGAGCCTGGCGGGTATAGTTCGTGGGGTCGCAAAGATCTGGATATGACTGAGCGACCAGCACTTTCACTTTCACCCACGTGGGGCCCTGTGGATTCCTCTGCCCAACCCCCCCCCACACACACACACACACACAGTGAGTGGAGGAACCTCATGGCATCACCGCAGGCTTGCTTTCTCCACCTCCCCACAGCGGCAGACAGAGGAACTCTCCTGGTCTCCTAAGAGCATCTCACCTCCAAACGCTGAGCTTCCCTGGGGGCATTCATTCTAAGAGGCAGCCTGTGTTCCTTTTGGCTTTTCAAAGTGAGCTGAGTTCCTTGCTGGTGGAGAAAAACAGGAACATATTGACAGACTGATTTCTTTTCATAGATTGATTCCCATTCTAACAGAAAGTCTGTGCTGTTCAGAAGAAACACAGGGTACCTATTTGCTGAATCTGGCGTCTGTGTTTCCAGGGCTCTCGTCGCTTTCAAGAGGGACACACAGTCTGACCGAGGTCGGGGAGAGAGGGCCGAGTCCCACATTCTCCTCCCAGTGTATTGCTTTTCACACTGACGGCCCCCGCCCCTTCTCAGCTCTTCATATTGTGAAATTGATTTGGACTTTCTCCGTCGATTGCTGCATTTTTGTTAGTTTCTCTGCGTTTGCCAGTTCAGAATCTGCCCATGGAGAATATCATTTGTCCAAGCGAGATCCCCTTGGGGAGAAAGGAGGCCTGTCAGGCCATGCAAAACTGAGAATGTTTTTGTTGGTGTAACCACGT
Source organism: Oreotragus oreotragus (assembly GCA_006410675.1). Taxonomy (NCBI): domain Eukaryota; kingdom Metazoa; phylum Chordata; class Mammalia; order Artiodactyla; family Bovidae; genus Oreotragus; species Oreotragus oreotragus. Next base: position 554,680 of record SJYX01007270.1, on the reverse strand, counting down.
CTCCCCCGCCCCCACGCAGGTACATCCACGTCAGGAACCATCATGACTAATTACAGGGTCGTAGCAGGCGTTTGAGTTGTGCAATCGGGTCCCACACAGGCCAGAGCAATGTTTTTATTTGCTTGTTTTGATCCGGTGATCTTTCTTATGTAATTGCTACCAAGCTAAAGCTTTCTGAACGTTGTTTACTCCACACCTTAACTCCATGAATGAGTCTGGATCAACACTTCTAGGTCAAAAAATGAGAAGATCCCTAATTTCCAGCATTTCCAGACCGTCTGTTCTCCATGGAAAATGACTGATTGAAGACAATTGTGCTGTCACAATCTCTGTTGTGATACACCAAAATACAGGCCGGTGCCTGGCAACTTGCAAAATGCTTTAGCACTGAAATGTTCCCATTTTGTCTTTAAAGGAAAATTGCACAAAGACATGAGAAACAATTGTCTAATGTAGCATGTTTCGCTCAACTTCATTTGACATGATCAATAAATTTGTGGAGGAAATCAATGTATTAAGAATTATAAATTTTCCTTATTTCCTCTACATAGAAGAATATTGATGTGACAAGAGAGTGGCTATGTATTTGTAGGCACCAGGAAGGTTCGGGAAGGATCTTCCTGGCAATAAGGTCCTCCATGAGGTCTGCCAGGCTGTATCAATAAATTTGTGGAGGAAATCAATGTATTAAGAATTATAAATTTTCCTTATTTCCTCTACATAGAAGAATATTGATGTGACAAGAGAGTGGCTATGTATTTGTAGGCACCAGGAAGGTTCGGGAAGGATCTTCCTGGCAATAAGGTCCTCCATGAGGTCTGCCAGGCTGCTCTGTCTGTGGGATTCTCCAGGCAAGAATACTGGAGTGGGTTGCCATGCCCTTCTCCAGGGGATCTTCCCGACCCAGGGATCAACTCAGCTGTCCCACACTGCAGGCAGATTTTTGACTATCTGAACCACCAGAGAAGCTCTACAAAGCATGAAATGGAAAATGGCTAAAGTTAAAATTTTTGCAACAGAAAGCAGTGCAGTTTATTTGCACCCTCCAAAGGTCCAGCGAATGGAAGGTTTCCCAGGGGAGGCTTGTCCTGACACTTCAGGAAAGCAGGAGCACAGCAGGCGAGACTCTTCAAACATCCCCCAAACAAGACTCAGGTAAGTTTTCCCAAAGTTCCTAGAGATGGAGAACTATAGGAAACTAATAAATTAGATCACGGTGAGGAAAAGAGGGAGTTGCTTCCATACCCGGCTCTGAAAGCAAGTCCTGAATTCGGACTCTGGTGGGACACAGCCTGGCCATCGGGACAGGCCAGCAGCAGGCAGGCCAGGGGCCTCAGAAGTGGCCATGACCAGGAGGAGGCAGACGGGACCCGGAGGAGGGGCCGCCCCGGGGATGGGGGACACCGCTGTCCCATGGCATCAGTGGGGCCTGGAGGAAGGGCCGCCCCGGGGATGGGGGGCACCGCTGTCCCATGGCATCGGCGGGGCCTGGAGGAGGGGCCGCCCCGGGGATGAGGGGCACTGCTGTCCCATGGCATCAGCGGGGCCTGGAGGAGGGGCCGCCCCGGGGATGAGGGGCACTGCTGTCCCATGGCATCAGCGGGGCCTGGAGGAGGGGCTCCCCCGGGGATGGGGGGCACCGCTGTCCCGTGGCATCGGCGGGGCCTGGAGGAGGGGCTCCCCCGGGGATGAGGGGCACCGCTGTCCCATGGCATCAGCGGGGCCTGGACAGCCTGGACTCAGGGCCCTGGTGAGCACCGTCCTCTGCAGCCGGACCATCTCACTAAGTAACTTGTGGACTCACCTTAGGGGGAACCTGCTCAGGGGAAAGATCCTTCCTCTCCTAGCACTACAAGCTCTGCGCCAAACACTGTGTCACCAGGAATGTCATCCCGTGTGTGTCTTCTCCGGGGTTGAGTCTGAGAAAACGGTGCTCCCCAGCCTTGCAAACCAACTGCAGGCACACCTTCAGATACGGGTGTTCATTTCCAGACCACTGCAATAAAGCTGGCATCACAGTAAAACAGACACCGCAAAGAAATAAATCACACGAATGTTTTGCTTTCCTGGTGCATATAAAAGCTTCATTTACAAGGGATGGCCACCTAGTAGGTGTGCAATAGCATCTAAAAACCATGTGCATACTTGAATTAAAAAGTTCTTCATTGCTTAGAAATGCTAACCACCATCTGAGCCTTCAGCAGAGTCCAGTGCATGTGGGTGCTCAGTTGCTTCGTGTCCGATTCTTTGTGACGCTATGGACTGCAGCCNCACTGCAATAAAGCCGGCATCACAGTAAAACAGACACCGCAAAGAAATAAATCACACGAATGTTTTGCTTTCCTGGTGCATATAAAAGCTTCATTTACAAGGGATGGCCACCTAGTAGGTGTGCAATAGCATCTAAAAACCATGTGCATACTTGAATTAAAAAGTTCTTCATTGCTTAGAAATGCTAACCACCATCTGAGCCTTCAGCAGAGTCCAGTGCATGTGGGTGCTCAGTTGCTTCGTGTCCGATTCTTTGTGACGCTATGGACTGCAGCCTGCCAGGCTCCTCTGTCCATGGGATTCTCCAGGCAAGCATACTGGAGCGGCTGCCATGCTTCTAGGGGATCTTCCCTACCCAGGGATCAAACCTGCATCTCCTACATCTCCTGCATTGCAGGTGGATTCTTACCGCTGAGCCACCAGGGAAGCCTGCAAGGTGCAGTCGTAACATCAAAGATCATTGATCACAGATTGCCATGACAAATACAATAATAATAAGGAAAAAGTTTGAAATATTGCATGAATTCCCAAAAGATGATGCAGAGATACCAAGTGAGCAAATACTGTTGGACAAACGGCACTGAGAGACTTGCCAGAGGCAGGGTCGGCCCAAACCCCCAATTTGAAGAAAATAGGCAACACCTTTTTTTTTTTTTCCTGGCCTCATGGCAGGATCTTAGTTCCCTGCCAGGAATCAAACCTGGTCATGGGAGCAGGTCTCCCAGGAGTGTTATGTAAATCTTTAAGTCTCTCAGTCCCTGGTTAGCCTGTTTCTGGAATAAAAGAGAGAACACTGTGACTTTGCCTGCAGACTTCATTCTTGCTGCAATATTTCCTCTCTGCGTGGCTGTCCCTCAAATGTTTTCTTGCCCACCCCGAAGGAGTTTTAGGCGTGTCCTTCCTAACCCCTTCCCGTGACCTGTTCTGGTCACAGGTACGCTGCGCGTGGTGTGCACTGGGGCCATTTGAAGGCCCACAGACTGCAGCCATATCTCAGGGACTTTCTGTCCATCAAGGGTCAGTTTTCACCTCCTGGGAACCACATTGCCCTGTTGGAGATGCACGTTCTGCCAAATCCATGACTTCCCTGTCCTGTTTTTAAGAAGAGGTGCGTGGAGAGTGTTTGAAATCCTCATTCCAGTTTCCAGTGAGCAGTTCTTAATACACGATCTTCCTGCTCTTAAAATTCTGAGATGATCCCACGTTTCCCTGTGAAAGGAAAGGTCAGCCTCTTCCCATGGAGACCTGAAGGGTGTGAAATTCGATGCTGGCGGCCACACCTGCCCATGGACGTGGGTTGGGAGCGGGGGAGGGGGGAAGGACACGTGACATGAAGTGGATGCCAGGTGACAAGCACTGTCAGGCATGTTCCTTCATAAGCAGGAAAGGAAATGTACTCTTCATAGGCAGATAAAAGAATATCTGCCTATCTCAGGGGTTCTGAGTGTGGTGTTGCAAATAAATGACATACTACTTCTTTCAAAAAATCTATTGAAGTGTAGTTGATTTACAGTCTTGTATTAATTCCTGCTGCATAGTGAGGTCACTCAGTTACACATACATACATTCCTTTCAAACATACTTTTTCCATATGGTTTACATAGGAGGCATCCCTGGTGGCTCAGACGGTAAAGCGTCTGCCTGCAATGAGGGAGGCCTGGGTTCGATCCGATCCCTGGGTGGGGAAGTGCCCTTGGAGAAGGAAATGGCAATGCACTCCTGTTCTGTTGCCTGGAAAATTCCATGGACGGAGTTGACTGGGAGGCTGCAGTCCATGGGATCGCAGAGTCATACACGAATGTGCAGCTGCTGCTGCTAAGTCACTTCAGTCGTGTCCGACTCTGTGTGACCCCATAGACGGCATCCCACCAGGCTCCCCCATCCCTGGGATTCTCCAGGCAAGAATACCGGAGTGGGTTGCCATTTCCTTCTCCAATGCATGAAAGAGAAAAGTGAAAGTGAAGTCGCTGAGTCTGTCCGACTGTTAGCGACCCCATGGACTGCAGCCCACCAGGCTACTCCATCCATTGGATTTTCCAGGCAAGAGTACTGGGGTGGGGTGCTGTTGCCTTCCCCACACGAATGTGCAGCTTCACTTATACAGGATGTTGAGTATAGTTTCCTGTGCTCTACAGAGGGATCTTCTTTATCCATTCTACATGCAAAAGCTTACATCCATGGACCCCAACCTCCCCCTTCACCCCTCCCCAAACCCCTCCCCCTTGGAAACCATCCATCTCTTCTCCAGGTCTGTGATTCCAATTACAGAATTTAACATAAAAATAGACCTACAGCATCTCAGCACCACTCAGTGTGGGAACTCTCCCGCCTTTGGCAAGGGAAGCGGCCCCACGTCGCTGTTTCTGTGGAGAGGTCAGCCCCGCCAGGCAGAAAGCGTTTTCCCAGGGACCCACAGTCTACCCTAGGCGGGTGCCCGTGAAGACCATCTGGCACCTGTTTGAGAGTTGGCCAGGTGTTCATCCAGCAGACGGCTGGAGCCATCAGCACGTGTCCGGGAGCCAGTGCATGCACTACCTCGGAGCATTAAGCCAAACCGTCCTCCTCTTGCAGTTTGCAGATGCATCTCTGCTAGCTCCTCCTCTTCCCGGGAGGAGCGAGAGGCTGCGCCATCCTGCCCAGAACCCCTAGTGCTGCCTGAGCCACGTGAAGGGTCAGAGCGAGGGGCTCGGGGTCTTACAAAGCACTGGAAGGATAGGCTGGGGAGGGCACATCCTTGGAGCACTCCTCCCAGCAGATGCGCGCCCTCTGATGCTCCTGGGATCCCCAGCACTGCTCCCTAAAGGTCAGACCCAGGGCTCCACAGGGTGGATCCTCAGGCAGACATGTCGCAATGGGGAAAGTACGGGTGGGGGTGGCTTTCTGCATTCCCCATCCTCTCCCTCCATAAAGATGCATGCTGACCAACAAGGCAGAGTCATTCTCACTTGGCCTTGTTCGTTCAGATGTCTTTACACTCTGGTGAATTGATTCTGAAAAGGATGAGCAGATCCCAATGCACCGAACTTTTTCGGTCAACCGGAGCAAATACAGCCTGTGGCACTGCCCCCATCCTAATGCTTGGTCAGAAAAAATGCTGGCGCCAGGGTGGCCAGCTCACAGGCAGGACCTGAGGTCCAGGCTTGGCCATCAGCTTCATAGACCACCACACTGATCTCTCTTTCTACTTCTGGGCCGCGTTCAGAGCAGTGTGTGGGGAGGCCACCCAGCAGGATGCTGGCTGCAGAAATGAGTGAATGCAACTCTCAAAACCGCCTTTCATTTGTCCCGAGTTCCTACTTATTATACAAGAAGCAGAGGCAGCTGCAATGGCTAAGAGTGAGAGCTGGGTGCTATGAGAGACTCTTCCTGGATTCTCTTGGCAGGCCAGTGAAAAAGGTAAACATACATGATACCCCATTAACATGGAGTAATGGCAACCTTTAGAACTGACTCATTTGTTTTCTCAACAGTGTGTTCGAGGGCAGGGAGTGCAGAGATGAACCCGACGGGCAAGGTTGAGTGGAACCACTGGGGGTCTCCGGTGAGGCGGGGGTGGAGGGGTGTTGTTCTCAGCCTGGGAGGTGAACGATCGTTGTCTCAGCTTGCAGGCTTGGCCCAGATTCTGAGATAACAGGGCAAGTCTCATTAAGCATCCTGCTACTTGAATATCAAGTTTGTGTGATCTGGAGAATGTTTCAAATATAGTTTATTATTGACATGAAGCAAATAAAAAGCCATACATTCCACCATCCCAAATTTCACTCTTGAGAGCACGAGTCAGCTAGTTTTCTCCAAAAAGGTCCGGATAGTAAATATTTCCATTTCTCAGGCCGTGCGACCTCATTCTCAGCGATTCACTTTGCTTTTGTAGCATGAAAGCGGCAGTAGACAATGCGTGCACAAAGGGCCAGGACCATGTCCCAATAAAACTTTATGTACAAGCACAGAGCCAGGGGCCCCGGTTGGCTCAGTCCTGGTTTATAGCATTGAAACAAAATTGCTACAGTAGTCAGAGTACCATCCAGGAAATACGAGTTAGAAGAAGTCACGGGCTGAGCACGGCATGCTCTCTGCCCCTCGGTCACGTCCGACTCTTTCGCGCCCCCACGGACTGCAGCCCGCCAGCCTCCTCTGTCCGTGGGGTTTCCCAGGCAGGAACACTGGAGTGGGCTGCCAGTTCCCTCTCCAACACCTGGTATATACCTTACAGAAAGGAAGTTCAGAAATGAGAGTTTAAAAGATAAGTTCTCATTCTGAGATGCAGAACATCTTTGTATCTCTGAAAAATTATAAGCAGTTTCGTGTAACAGTATTTTTCCAAAGACTCAATCTATAACTGCCAGGAGATTCCCAAACTGTTTGGAAAAAAAAAAAGAAAAGCTAAAAATCACTGATTTAAAATAAAATACAAATTTCAAAGGGGACGATCTCCAGCTTCCTAATAATGACGGTAGCAGTCACTCTCCCAACCTCTGCTCCAGAGAAGGTGAAAGTGAAGTCGCTCAGTCGTGTCCGACTCTTTGCAACCTTGTGGACTGTAGGCCACCAGACCCGGCTCCTGTGTCCGTGGGATTTCCCAGGCAGGATTACTCCAGAGAAGGTCACCTAAACCACTGCAATGTCCTTGTCTCGTCTGCTTGACTCCCCAGTTCGTGGGCCCAGAAAACTCCGCAGACAAGGCCGGGGAAGGAGAGGCAAGCCGTGTGCTGTCACAGAGTTAGGCCACCAGACCCGGCTCCTGTGTCCGTGGGATTTCCCAGGCAGGATTACTCCAGAGAAGGTCACCTAAACCACTGCAATGTCCTTGTCTCATCTGCTTGACTCCCCAGTTCGTGGGCCCAGAAAACTCCGCAGACAAGGCCGGGGAAGGAGAGGCAAGCCGTGTGCTGTCACAGAGTGAAGCTGTCCACTCCTCCTTCTGTGACAGCAACGTTCACCAAGGGTTTTTAGCTCTGTCGTAAACCACAATTTCCTCGGGGTCTCATGAAGCCTCGGGGTGTTCCCGGGAGGATTAATTCCTTTTAGGCAGGTCAAGCAGGAAATAAAACAAGATTACTCACAGGTAAAGGAATGTTCTTAGAAATTCCTTTTTACTATTGTTCATTTCTTTTTTACTGAACATGCCAAAAACCACACCTTGTAGCTCTGGGAAATTCATTTTCCACAGCTATGTAAAGGACTCTCTACACCTCAGACTGTGGCTTCTACAGATGATAGCTGAAGCATTAAAAGCTTTCAGAAACTTTTTAAAAAAAACAACCAAAAACAGCACATGTTTCCCTGACAAAAAAAAGTGAAATAAAATCAAGCTCTAGGCATATTCCCAGGGAGCTCAGAATAGCTGGAGGGCTCAAGGCCTAGAAACTAAGTGATGATTTCCAAGGAATTTATATGTATTAATTAAAAACCATGTGTATTTTTACCTACATGCACAAAAAAGAGAGATAGGTGTGAAGAATCCACACCTGAAAATCTTTCAAAACTTTACAAGGTTAATAAGCCCAGAAGAGCATCCCAATATTTAAGAAAAAAAAGTCAGAGTACTAATGTACCCAGCTTCAGCACTTACTGTGGAACTAGAATAATTACAACCGTACGGGATTGGCAAAAGAACAGACAAAACAGATCGATTAAACAGAATACATAACCTGGAAATAGACCCATACAAATAAAGACAAATGATTTTTGAAAAAAGAACCAGAGTAAATCAATGGAGAAAAGACAGTCTCTTCAACAAATGAACATCCTGAAGCAACTGGACATCCACATGCAAAAAGATAAAGCTAGACACAGACCCTACAAACTTCACAAAAATTAACTCAAAATAGGTGATGGAGCTAAGCACAAAATCCTAATCCATACACTCCCAGAAGACAACCCAGGAGCAAACCCAGATGACTTGGCTTCAATGATGACATCACTAAAAAACGAGCTCCCAGAAGGAAACAGTGCCTCGGGTGGACGTCATCAAAATGAAAAACTACTGCTCCAGCTCAGGGAAAGCCAGTGTCCCAGAGGAAAGCCAGTTAGCGGGGAGGAGTTCTCTCTTACTTGGGGAGGGTCAGCCTTTCTTCTTTTCAGGTCTTCAACTGACTGGGTGAGGCCCACACCTACACTGGGGAGAGCAATCTGCCTTACATAGTTACCAATTCAAGGGCTAATCCCATTCAAAGCATCCTCATAGACACACCCAGGATACTGTTTGACCAACATCTGGGCCCCATGGACCAGTCAGGATGACCCAGTGAGGGAAGTTGGGCAATGGTGGGAGCAAGGGGCTTACAGGGACACTCTGTACCTTTTGCTCAGTTCTGGCATGAACCTAAAAATGCTCCAAAGAATAAAATATACATTCAAAAAAAAAAAAAAGATTAACCACTCAGAATGAATAGCTCACTTCCCAAAGAAGTAATCTCCAAACATAACTACATGAAAGGTGAATGCATCTTACAAAAATAAATTTCAGTTAAGTGGAATTGATTGACAAGATTCACCAGTTTTCAAAAGCCTCTCCCCTTCAGCCTGGTGGATATTAACACAACCCTTCTTGCAAGATAATGATCATTAACGGCATTTGTATAGTGACTGTTCTCTTAGTATTACAGTAGAGGATTTCCGAGTGTAGGTTAACGTGGACAGAGATATCTTTAGTCAAGAGAATTCTGCCACCTCAGTCTATAAAACAGGAGAAGGGGCTCTGCGTAGCCCACTCCAGGGCATAGGAGAACTCCATATGCTCTGCTAACAATGAAAGAAGGGAGTGACTATTACACCAAGTGTGATGTTAAATCATGGCTCAATAAAATCAGAGGCTGGAAAATTGTTGCCTAAGACTCAAATATGGCCGCCTCGTGTTTTGCAAATAAAGTTTTATTGGAACACAGCTGTGCTCACTTGTTTAATCGTTGTCTGTAGCTACTTTTGCAAAGGTGAAAGTGAAAAGTGAAAGTGAAGTTGCTCAGTCGAGTCCTACTCTGTGCAACCCCATGGACTGTAGCCTGCAGGCTTCTCCCTCCATGGGGTTTTCTGTACTATCTGGCCCTTTGTAGAATAATCCTTCCAACTCCCAATAATTTTCATCAGTGGTTATTTTCTTAGGGGAAGTTTGGCTTGTTTAATTTTATGAGGGAGGAAAAAAAAGTCTCCAACCACTTCTAAATATGATATGGTATCCTGAATTAAATCCTGGAAGAGAAAAGGAACATTGGTTTGAAGAATGGTGAAAACTAAATAAAGTCTATAGTTAAAGTGTTATAGCAATGTTAATTTCAGGGTCTTACAAAATGCAACATGGTTACATAAAGCGTTAACACTAGGAAAGTTCTCTGCGAAATGCATGCAACTTTTCTGAAAATCTAAAATTATTGCAAGATATAAATGTTATTTAGAGAAAAGTTCTCAGCAGATAGATATTTGAAATAAACATTCAGAATGTGGATGGAGTCTGTCTCCAGTCACAGCAGTGGTGTGGCTATAGGGGTCATTCATTCATTTATCCAATAAACATTTAAGGACTTGTGACAGCAACCAAAAATTCTCTTTTACATGAGTAAAATCTAAAATTATTGCAAGATATAAATGTTATTTAGAGAAAAGTTCTCAGCAGATAGATATTTGAAATAAACATTCAGAATGTGGATGGAGTCTGTCTCCAGTCACAGCAGTGGTGTGGCTATAGGGGTCATTCATTCATTTATCCAATAAACATTTAAGGACTTGTGACAGCAACCAAAAATTCTCTTTTACATGAGCATGGATGAACATAGGCTCACTTCCCTGAGTTTGGCAATTTTATCCAAGCTGAATGTCGGAACCTGTAAAAATCTTCCTGACAGAGATGATGAATGCATTGTGAGCATGTAAATGGAGGTCTGGATTTGCAGGTAACAACAAATTCAGATAAGCTCGAATAAAGTCTTCCATTTTTAACATTCCCAGAGGAAGTTTAAAAAAGAGGATAGAATACTGAAAGAGGAACTCCCCAGGTCAGTAGGTGCCCAACACGCTACTGGAGATCAGTGGAGAAATAACTCCAGAAAGAATGAAGGGATGGAGCCAAAGCAAAAACAATACCCAGCTGTGGATGTGACTGGTGATAGAAGCAAGGTCTGATGCTGTAAAGAGCAATATTGCATAGGAACCTGGAATGTCAGGTCCATGAATCAAGGCAAATTGAAAGTGGTCAAGCAAGAGATGTCAAGAGTGAACGTTGACATTCTAGGAATCAGCGAACTAAAATGGACTGGAATGGGTGAATTTAACTCAGATGACCGTTATATCTACTACTGTGGGCAGGAATCCCTGAGAAGAAATGGAGTAGCCATCATGGTCGACAAAAGAGTCTGAAATGCAGTACTTGGATGCAATCTCAAAAACAACAGAATGATCTCTGTTTGTTTCCAAGGCAAACCATTAAATATCACAGTAATCCAAGTCTATGCCCCAACCAGTAACGCTGAAGAAGCTGAAGACCTACAAGACCTTTTAGAACTAACACCCAAAAAAGACATCCTTTTCATTATAGGGGACTGGAATGCAAAAGTAGGAAGTCAAGAAACACCTTGAGTAACAGGCAAATTTGGCCTTGGAATGCGGAATGAAACAGGGCAAAGACTAATAGAGTTTTGCCAAGAAAATTCACTGGTCATAGCAAACACCCTCTTCCAACAACACAAGAGAAGACTCTACACATGGACATCACCAGATGGTCAACACTGAAATCAGATGGATTATATTCTTTGCAGCCAAAGAAGGAGAAGCTTTATACAGTCAACAAAAACAAGACCAGAAGCTGACTGTGACTCAGATCATGAACTCCTTATTACCAAATTCAGACTGAAGAAAGTAGGGGAAACTGCTAGACCATTCAGGTATGACCTAAATCAAATCCCTTATGATTATTCAGTAGAAGTGAGAAATAGATTTAAGGGCCTAGATCTGATAGACAGAGTGGCTGATGAACTATGGAATGAGGTTCATGACATTGTACAGGAGACAGGGATCAAGACTACATCCCCATGGAAAAGAAATGCAAAAAAGCAAAATGGCTGTCTGGGGAGGCCTTATAAATAGCTGTGAAAAGAAGAGAGGTGAAAAACAAAGGAGAAAAGAAAAGATATAAACATCTGAATGCAGAGTCCCAGAGAATAGCAAGAAGAAATAAGAAAGCCTTCTTCAGTGATCAACACAAAGAAACAGAGGAAAAGAACAGAATGGGAAAGACTAGAGATCTCTTCAAGAAAATTAGAGATACCAAGGGAACATTTCATGCAAAGATGGGCTCGATAAAGGACAGAAATGATATGGACCCAACAGAAGCAGAAGATATTAAGAGGTGGCAAGAATACATGGAAGA
>SJYX01007270.1:507143-542797 GCA_006410675.1 Oreotragus oreotragus | reverse complement strand
GGGAAGGGCATGGCAACCCGCTCCAGTGTTCTTGCCTGGAGAATCCCACCGTCAGAGGAGCCTGGTGCGCTCAGGAGAATCCCATGGACAGAGGAGCCTGGTGGGCTACAGGCCATGGAGTTGCAGAGAGCTGGACGTGACTGAGCGGCTAACACTTTCACTTTCACCTTCGTCAGCTCTACGGAGGAGAGGTTGTCGTGATTCCAACAGGAGGAAATCGATTCTCAGGCTTGATAACCCTGCCCAAGTCATACAACTAAGAACTCGAACGCCAGGAGTCAGAATCCGAGGTCCACAACTGTCAGCACCCCACCCGGAGCCCTACGACATGGGGATGTGACTGCACAGAGCGTCAGAAAGAGGCCTGCCCGGCTGAGCGACAACGTGACCTCCCCTCTTGGAAGAGCAGAGATGGAGGTGCAGCTCCGGTCTCCTCTCCACAGTCGAGAAACTGAGGCTCTGCCGCCCTCTGTCCTGGACGAGCCCCGAAGTGTGTCCTGCAGCCACTGACCCCTCTCAACGACCATCTCTGAGCTCTGGCGTAGCCTCAGATAACTTGACCTTCTGAGCAACCCTCTACCTGAAAAGTAGGGGCTAAAAAGGTTACGCACTCTCCCAGCTGTAAGACAAGCTCACACGAGATCGGGGGTGGGGTGGCATTTAGAATCAAAATGGTTCGTGTTCATACAAGAAAGACAAAACCACCGTTTCCTCCATGAAATGATAGTTCCGGGCCTCTGCTCTTTCTGTGTCTCTGATGATAACACGACATACAACTTACAGAAGTGCTTTTCCTGTTCAAGAATGTATTTTACCTTGTGTGACCACATCGTCGTATTTTATTTACATCTCAAGAACCTGATACAGTTAAACATACTGTTCTCTCACTAGAAGTGACTCTCTGCTTAAAATATATACTGTACTTTTGTATATTCTATTGACGTACATGCTTTGAACTCCCCTGGCCATCCAGTGGTTAGGATTCCACGCTTCCCCTGCAGGCGGCTTGGGTTCGATGCTTGGTCGAGGAACTAAGATCCCACATGCCACATGGTACAGCCAAGTAAACAAATTATGAAGTACATCTGTGTTGTCATTAAACCTAAGTGCTCTTGTGTAGAAAGTTGCGGTATTTCTATATTGTTATTTTTGAAAATGGCCATAGTTTTTAATTCACTGAAAACATTTTAAAGCTGTATGCTTTCTCTTAAACTGATTGGGCTTCCCTAGTGGCTCAGCGGTAAAGAATCCATCTGCAATGTTGGAGCCGCAGGAGACACAGGTTAGATCCCTGGGTCGGGAAGATCCCCTGGAGGAGGGCACGGCAACCCACTCCAGTATCCTTGCCTGGAGAAACCCACGACAGAGGAGCCTGGCGGGCTACAGTCCATGGGGTCGCAGAGACAGACACGGCTGAGATGACTTAGCACGAAGCATGCATGCTTAAGCTGATTGTCTTACAACAAAGTCAAAAGCCATATTCTCCTTCTATCTGACACTTCCAACCATGGAAGCTTGTCTTTAGTGATAAGACATATAAATTGACGATCTTCAGTGACTGTCACCAACAAACAGTGATTCTTCTATACAGTTTCACCAAACACAGCCAGTTGAACAAGCAGAAAACTTTGCCAACGTTACCTTGAAGTGAATGAATGAGAATGTGAGCGTGACATTGCATCTGTCTCTGCCAAGGTGCTCTCCACGGGCACTGTGTAGAGAACACAAGGACCACTCCATCTCACTCCCCATGGCGTTCTCAGCACCAGGAGTTAAACCACAGCTCAGCTGCATACCAGAACTGGCAGGCATTCTTTCGGTCTGAGGAAGCGATCTGATGATAGCGGTGCTGTCATCCGTCTGTGGTGAGTTCACTGAAGACACGGCGTTCTGTTCTTGTCAGACCCTGCTCATCGAAACAGGACTTTTGCAATGATGGAGAGAATGAAGGCAGTGACCCACGAACACAGCCTGGGAGAGAGGCCAGAGGTCAACAACATGGCCTGAAAATGTGAGGAAGCGCAGGAGCGCACCTCAAAAATGTGCGGCCAGATGTTAGAGGGGAGCCAGGGCTTCCGTGTGCGTGTGTGTGTGCGTGAGTGTGGGCGTGCACACCTGCGCTTGAGTGTGGCTGTGCTTTGGGGGAGCACACAAGCACATGTGTGAGTGTGTGGTGTGTGTGAATGTGTGTGTGTGTCTTTACACCACAGAAGATGAGCCAGAAAACGCCCATTGATTCCGACCAAACTGGCCTGAACTTGGACGCCCTGGGATCGTATCAAACACATCCCCAGAGAGGTTGGAGAGGAAATGAACCAAAAGCTCTGTTTCCAGTTAGGATGGAATTAACTCCATAATTGAGTCTGGCAGGATGACTCTGCAAGCTAGGAATTTTGATAGATGGTGTCGTGTGAGCTAAGCCAGGCTGAAGTTTCAACATAAACAACACACTCATTCCCAGTTTCAGGGGAAGAGTTAAGTTTTAAACCAAGGATGTCTTCATTTCCCCTTTTTCCTGCTCTTTCTCTTGAATTTAGCAATAATATACCTGCATAAGACAAGGGAGGTCTTCTCTGTGGATCCTCCCAAGGCAACAATGGACACAGGAGGATGTCGCTCATGAGTGGATGCTGTTGTTCATTTGCTCAGTTGTGTCTGACTCTTTGTGACCAGGTGGGCTATCGCACACCAGGCCTCCCTGTCCTTCAGCATCTCCCAGAGCTCACTCAGACTCATGTCCACTGAGTCGGTGATGCCATCCAACCATCTCGTCCTCTGCCATCCCCTTCTCCTCCTGCCTTCAATCCTTCCCAGCATCAATGTCTTTTCCAGTGAGTCGGCTGTTAGCATCAGGTGGCCAAAGTATTGGAGCCTCAGCATCAGTCTTTCCAATGACTATTCGAGACTGGCTTCCTTTAAGATTGATTGGTTTAATCTCCTTGCTGTCCAAGGGATGCTCAAGAGTCTTCTCCAGCATCACGATCGGAAAGCATCGGTTCTTTGGCGCTCAGCCTTCTTTACGCTCCAGCTCTCACACCGTGCGTGACCGCTGGAGAAACCGCAGCTTTGACCAGACAGCCAGCCCTGGAGCCAGCGTGGGGAGTCACGGCAGGGTTATCTGAGCGTCACCAGTACCCACCCTCACCAGCCTTCCAGGCAGCTCTCTCCAAGATCCACGTGCAAATTCCCTGCCTGCCTGCTGCCTGGATGCCCTTGACCCCCAGGTCAGTTCCCAAGAGGAGGCCTGGGCCATCACACTTGTTTCTGGGAACTATCATCTCACAGTATGTGGAAGACCTGCTCGCTTATGGGAAATATTCAGGTTAAGACAGAAGTTACCCGTCTTGGTTGGAATCTTGGCTGCCACCACGTAAAAGTCAGTGGGGTAATTTTTGAATTCTCCAGGCCATTCCTCTTTATAATTGGAGGTGGGGGGTGTGGGGGTTCAAACCTAGCAGTTTTGTGGGGAAAAAAAAAAAAGATGAGAGATTGAACACAAAGTTCAGAGCGGAGCCTGGCCCTTATGAATATCCAGCGGCTTTACATGGACCTGCCAGTCCATCTGAACTTCCCAGAAGGAATCAGTGGCATGGAAGTTGCTAGAAACCTTGCAAGCTCCTTGTGGGGGGAGCAGAGAGCCACTGGGGCATCAGAGAACTCCTCCCTGGGAGGGGGGCCGTAGGGGTGGCCGCGGAGGCCCTCACAGTCACACGCTGCAAGACTTCTCCATGTCCCAAAGGGGAGAGGGAGACAGCGGCTTCCCACATGCTCAAGATTCCTCTTCTGCATTTTCTTTTAAACCGTGCAGGTTAGAGGCCCTCTGGAGAGGCTTCCACTAAACCATGTGACCAAACAGGAAGGCAGGGGGTCTGCTGGTGGTTCACAAAGTGTAAGCCCCCCTGACCATGGGGTCCCGTCTGTGCCGCTCCTGATCTGAAGAGCCTGTCCCTCATATAAAGCACCGCGAAGAGGAGCCCACGTCTGGCGTGTGTCTCTGAGATCAGCTGCCTCTTACTTCCGAAGCTTCCCTCTCACTGGTTCATGGCCCCCTGTGTCCCTTCCTCTTGGATGTCTTCCTTCTGTCTCGGCCCCTCCTCCCTGCTGTCCCGTCTCTTGTAAGAAAAGCACACAAGAGGAGACAGCTGTCCGTTTTTTCTGGTGGCAAGCAGAACGAAAGAGCAAGCTCAGCTTTTGTCACCGAAGGTGTCCTCAGACAGCCCCGGCGTCTGCCATCCAAAGGTTTGTTGAGTCTCAGGACCACGGCCTTTGCGGGAGGCCATCCTGCGGTCAACATGCAGACGCTGCCTTTTTGCATGCTGCTGAGTCTCAGGTTTGCCATGCCAAGGCATGGTGTATGTTTTTAAAAGAATCAAGCTCCATGAAAGCCTTTATAGTCATGATGAAATTATCTAATTAGACAGAGGAAAGAGTCTCAGGAGTTTTCAAGGGGAGAGGGTTGGGAAAGTCTGGCACATTTTCCTTGTTCTTGCTCATCTTAAACCCTGTACCAAGGAGCATAAACAGAGGCTTTTTGCTATCGACATGCATCTAAGTTGGCAATACCAAGCTGCTCCACCTGTAAGGGTACATATCTGCCTCCTAGATGTTCATCTTTCTGGATGGGCTCTTGCAAGCTACAGATCTGAAAATCCTAAAAGCGAATCTTAGCACAGCAAACATTCTCTCTCAAGAAGCGCTATCACGGAAGGAAACACGGTCCTCTGGGATCAGTGCCCATGCGCTTCAGCTACAATTTTAGAACTTCATTTTTAAATAAATACATACATATAATCTCCAAACCCACTTGCAGCAGCTCAGTGTTGATTCTGGTAATGCCTTGCCAGCAGTAGGAAAAAATCACAAGTGGATCTGGTATTTGTCCCTGGTGAACGCGGGTACAGATAAACACATTCAGCTTCAATGACGGATTGGTCATTTCTCGCCTATGCTTTGAAACAGTGAGGGCCACGGCTCAGGAGCCTCCTTTACCTGTCTCAGGTGATGAGGCTCCGGAGCATCTTTAGCATTTAGCCTGTTCAGCCAGGGCGTACTCAGAAGAGTCAAATTCCAGAGAGGATTGTGGGAAACGCAACAAATAGATTTCTTTTTCAAGAGATCCATCCACTTTAGATATCAAATAATGGCCTTATTTGTTCCCAAGTGGGCACCAGAGTTTTGAGCTTTGCTGGAGGTGGCTGTGGCCTGCACCGTAATTGATAGAGCAGGTGACCCAGAATTTGTTCAGTTTTAGTATATAACCGACTTATTGGATACAAACATAGGAAGTGTGTGCAATGTCATGTGCTTTCCGTGGTTTCCACAAATCCATAACCTGTGGGGTTTTAAGTGCTGGACCTTCAGGTAGGTCTAAACTATTCATTTTAAAGATCATATGTATATACATTTATATGGTTAGGGCTTCCCTAGTAGTTCAGCTGGTAAGGAATCCGAATGCAAGGCAGGAGACCTGATTTCAATTCCTGGGTAGGGAAGATCCCCTGGAGATGGGATAGGCTATTCACTCCAGTATCCTTGCCTGGAGTATCCCCATGGACAGAGGAGCCTGGCAGGCTACAGTCTGTGGGGTCACAGAGAGGACACAACCATGGGGACATGACTGAGCGACTAAGCACACACATATATATTTATACTTATACATTATATATGATATAGACATATATCATCACTGAATTCATATATATACATAAGGCCATAGTAAGGAGATATGCCTTCACTTGCCATTGAGGATGTGGAACCACAGAGTTTGTAGAGAGGGAACATTTGACCTGCACTTTGAGGGAAATCATTGGAGAAGGGAATGGCAAACCACTCCAGTATTCTTGCCTGCAGAATTCCATGGAGAGAGGAGCCTGGCGGACTACAGTCCATGGGGTTGAAAAGAGTCACACATGACTGAGCGACTAACACTTACTTAGTTACTTTGAAGGAAAAATATCTTTCAACAACCAAAGTGGCAAAGGTGAGAGTGTCAAAGATCAGGGGTGGGAGACCTTTGGGGCTATAGGACCAGAAGGAACTGGGTCCAGAATGATGGTGATGATGGTGACGATGGTGATGGTGGTGAAGATGGTGGTGATGGTGATGATGGTGATGATGATGAAGGTGGCAATGATGGTGGTGAAGGTGGTGATGGTGATGATGATGGTGAAGGTGGTGGTGATGGTGGTGATAGTGATGATGATGGTGGTGAAGGTGGTGGTGATGGTGGTGAAGGTGGTGGTGATGGTGGTGATACTGATGATGATGGTGGTGAAGGTGGTGATGATGGTGGTGATGGTGGTGAACGTGGTGGTGATGGTGATGATGGTGAAGGTAGTGATGATAGTGAAGGTGGCAATGGTGGTGGTGATGGTGATGATGATGATGGTGAAGGTGGTGATGATGGTGGCGGTGATGGTGGTGAAGGTGGTGGTGATGGTGGTGATGGTGATGATGGTGATGATGATGATGATGAAGGTGGCAATGATGGTGGTGGTGATGATGGTGATGGTGATGATGATGGTGAAGGTGGTGAAGGTGGTAATGATGGTGATGATGGTGGTAGCAGTGATGGTGATGGTGATGATGATGGTGGTGGTGGTGGTGATGGTGGTGATGGTGGTGGTGAGGAAGATGGTGATGGTGATTGCAGAGACAGTGATAAAGAAGCTGATGGTGGTGGTGATAATTAACATTAAGGGGGCCCTTGAAACTTAGATTTTGTCTTTGATGCTAACTGATACATGAGACTCAAAACCTTCATTTATAAACCAGGGATACTAATAATAAAACCTAAGGCTCAGGCTTGTTGTGACGACTGAGTAAATCTCTGTGCATGCAACGCTGTACCTAGAATGTACTCAGTAAGTACTGCTGCTGCTGCTGCTAAGTCACTTCAGCCGTGTCCGACTCTGTGCGACCCCATAGACGGCAGCCCACCAGGCTCCCCCATCCCTGGGATTCTCCAGGCAAGAATACTGGAGTGGGTTGCCATTTCCTTCTCCAATGCATGAAAGAGAAAAGTGAAAGTGAAGTCGCTCAGTCTGTCCGACTGTTAGCGACCCCATGGACTGCAGCCCACCAGGCTACTCCGTCCATTGGATTTTCCAGGCAAGAGTACTGGGGTGGGGTGCCATTGCCTTCCCCGCAGTAAGTACTAGGTAGTGTCATTTTTATTCTTTTTTTAATTAAGTGGATTATTTGATAGGGAGTGAACACTTACCACAGCAAACTAGTTGGGAAAATCTATGATGCATTTTACCCAAGAATAACTTGTGTGTGGTCATGAAACAAAATATGATTCCGATTTGTCGGTGGGGTTCTCACGTCACCACTCCCTGCCTGCTAGGGGGCTGGCAGAACTCCTGACTCGGATCTGAAAATTTTCCTTCATTGTCGTTTTTTTGGCACTGTTTCTCGTTTCATTTGTAAGTAACTCCAGAATAAAAGACAAGGGTTTCATTGTGTCATAGCAATCTGTGTCAGATGGAGGCTCTCCTTACCCCAGGACTGATATATCAGTTTGGAACATCCTCTCTCCTTCTGTACTTGCTCAAAGTTCATTTAGGCCACTTGCAATTATATTTTTGTTGTTCTTCTCTTTGGAAATTTTCTCTTTGGGAACAATCATCTTTTTTTTTTTCCTCCTGATTGGCAAAAGAGCTGCCTCAGCGAAGGCCGTGGACCATTTGTCCAGAATATTTACCCAGTCTCTGTCTTTTCATTTCATTCCTGCTCTTGGGTTTCGTTCATTTAAACTTTTGTTTTTAATTTTTACAAAGTCAGATTTACGACTCTTCCCTCTTGTAGTTTCTTCCATCGATTCACGCTTAGAAAACATGCTTCTGAGGCTGGTTACATTTCTACCTGTGTTTCAGCTTAGATCTTTATATATTTTTTCTTTTTTATATTTGACCCTTGGGTCCATCTCGATGTTCTAAAATTTCCTTTGAAGTAAGAATCTGAGTTTTGTCAGTTTGATGCTTTGCTAGATGTTTACAAATATTAGCTGATATCCTAGCATTATCTATAAATGGAAATGTCATCTTCCACTTGATTTGAACATGCTTACTTAATCACATAATAAATGTTTTTATCTAAGAGCAATTGTCCCTGAAAATGCCTTCTTAAAGTGACCCTCAGCATTTACAGATGAGACGGGAACACCGAGAAGGTATGTAACTCTGGGAGGGAAAGAGGCATCACGTCTCAGCAGGTCTCTGGTGAGCAAGCCCTTCTCTTCCCACGGCGCCTCCCCTCCCCAGCTTCACAAGGCCCCGTTGCTAATAGGCTCTGAGCTCGTGAACCTTTCTGCTGGCTAGTTGGCATTTCCTGAGTAAACATTGCACTCACTAAACAAGTCACTGCATATTGAAGTGTTTAGCAGATGCAGAGTCTGAGCCAGGCAGAGCACGCCCAGCACAGAGGGTCCAGGCTCTAGACACGCTGTTTCTCAAGGCCACACGGAGGGTCTTGAGAGCATCACCCTGAGCCTGGACCACACTGGGGTAAGAGCTGGCGTGCTGCCTTTGCCTCCCCGACGGACGTCCGGAATCACCTAGGAGGTCGACAGAGAGGACAGAAAGAAACCACGGGACTTCCGCCAACAGCTTGGTGCACAGAGTACGTCCAACACAGATATGGATGTGGAGGCTCCTGGGAGGTCGTTGCCACTGCGCTTCTGTCAGTTACTGTGGCGTCCTCCACCCACCCCAGGTACACCCCCAGGGGCTCTACTGACTGACAGGCAGGTCTGGGTGACCAGATGTCTCATCCTCACCAAGCTCCATGCCATCTAGCAAAGCATCCTTAGGGCATAGCAAGGTACATTTTTCAGAGTGAGTTTTTATTAGCACTGTTCTAGAAAGTAGCTGAAACCGTTAAAGCATTTTAGGGGGTCTCCTTCTTTTCTTTGAAACCCTTGTCTTCCCCATCAATTCACTCCTAAAGCCACTTGGTTGGCTGGAGCCATGTAAATGTCCACGTTGGGTGGAAGGAGCCATGGAGGATTGGGGGGCAGAGTGGCATTAGGTGAGCCTTGCCAGGGGCAGAGCTGGGCACGGAGGTGTCCCTGGGGCTGTGGGGCAGCAGGATGGAGGCTGGGATGGGAGAGGAGGACGTGGGACTGGGGCAGCCTTTGGGACCACTTGAGGTAGGGGACACTCTTGAGTACTGGGACCCCGAGCAGAATGGA
This sequence comes from Oreotragus oreotragus, assembly GCA_006410675.1. NCBI lineage: Eukaryota > Metazoa > Chordata > Mammalia > Artiodactyla > Bovidae > Oreotragus > Oreotragus oreotragus. Next base: position 533,604 of record SJYX01007270.1, on the reverse strand, counting down.
GAGTGTATCCAAGTGGAGGTCGAAGTTGGGGTGGGGAGTGCAGCTCCCTGTAGGATGAGGAGGACAGCTGGAGGTGCCGGGCACCAGAGCAAAGGGCCAGAGGCTTCATGGGGAGGAGAGAGTTATGTGGGAGGAACAGCAACAGGAGAGCTTACAAGGTGGGGGTGACCACGTGTGGAGAAAGCCCAGGTGGGGTGCAGTCTGGCAGAAGCCCAAACAGAAGCTGGGAGGTTGCAGGCCAGAGAACGGTGGCAGCGGCGGTTGACAGGGGCTGCCGAGGCCGAGTACCGGGGGCAAGAGGCACAGACACGGGGGGAGGGGCAGGGCCCGTCCTGGGCTGCTGCACTGGGGCTCCCGGGTGAACTCAGGGTTCTCAGCATGACTAGATGTGTCTGGAGATGCTTGTGCGTGCGCATGCCGGCCGGCTCCGTCCACGGACTCCAGCCCCCGCGCCAGACCGCGCTGCCGAGTTCCATTCTCCCCTTAGGGGAACCGGCGCTCCTCGGAGTCCCGGGCAGGGAGGGGCCGCGGTCCGTCTGCAGCTTGTCTTCAAGCTGATGGGGAGGACGTGTTTAGAGGGTGAGGAAGCATCAGATCCAGGCACCTCGGAGCATCGCGGTGAGTGCTAATGATGACAGGTTATCATCCATCAAGTGAAGTGGAAACCGCCAGTTCACACCAGCAGGGGCGAATAGAGAAATGAGTTAAGCAGCTGCTGGAGGAGGAGCAGGTTGCACACACGGTTTTAAGGTGGCTCCCACCCGACTGGCGTCGTCACCGCAGGGAGGAGGCCTGAGGACGCCAGCACGGGCCATCTCGGTGGCCGGGGACGGACATCGTCCCTGCAGGGACTTCCTGCCGGACGCCTGGCCACCTCTGGTCACGAGGAGGCCTCCGACAGGCCCGGAGTCTCCACGGGGCCAAGGTCGCGAGGGTCAAAGAAGATCCAGGAACTTCTCCAGGGCGGGGAGGAGCAAAGCAACGTGATGACCAAGTGCAGCACGAGGTTCTGAAGTGGGTCCTTTTGTTTTCGACTGCTCTTTAGGGCAGACGTGCATGCCATCTGGGGATGTGTTCTGTGAAGTCTGTTTTTGCCAGCTCTGTTGAGGTCCTGTGGAGACCATTCGTGTGTTCAGAAGATACAGATAAAAATGCTCAGGGGTCGTAGAATGTAACGGAGGCAAATCGTTCTCAAAAGGTTCAGGCAATAAATTATTTGGGTGGTGCTTTCAGCTTTTCTGTGAGTAGTTTATGATTGTTTAAAACTCAGACTTTCTATAGGGGATTCCTTTATGTGTAAAGGGAGGGTAAGAACTTTGGATGAAAGTAAGTCCCTGGACCCCTGGGAACCTGTGAACCCACGTGGGGTCATGCTGTCCCCACTTCAGCCGGGTGTTCCCAGGGCATTTGAGTGTGACCTGTGATGACACAAACATGCCCCAGGTTGCCAATGCAGCGGATGGTGAGCAAAGCCCCTGCAGTGTGCCAGCGTCCTAAATAAAGGACAGTGAGACCACAAATGACACCCCTGCCAACCCAGGAGGAATGGAGAGGGCCAGGAAAGGTCTGCTCAGGGAGGCCAGTCAGGTGCGCACCCAGAGAGAAGTGCCCAGGCAACCTCAGGACCCGGTAATGGCAGCGCTAAAAATAACCAGAGCGGCTGTTTACGCTCAGCGCTAAGTCCCCGGCTCCAGCATCTCATGTGACCAGCGCCGCTGTCCTGCAAAGGGAGTATAATTAGTGTCCCCGCGGGAGGAGGAAACCTGAGGCCCGGCAGGCCAGAGGGCGCGGCACCTGTGACCTGCCAGGCGGACGCACTGTGGCCAGCATCTCACAGCGCACACGGAGGCGGCGCCTTCTGCAGCACGTCTGAAACTGACCGAGGGGCTGTGCTGACCGCATCTAAAGGAAACCACGGTGCAAGCAAGCAGCCGAGCTGGGCCTCTCTGGTTCACTCTGCTGTTCAGTTCATCCCAGCGATCCCTGGAAGGCCACGCATATTCCCCAACTCTCACAGGTAAGCACCCAGAGGCAGCAGGGGAGCGGCCCAGGGTCACCATCTGTGATTGGAGGGCTGGACACCCCACTTTCTCATCCCCAGGCTGCTCTCAGCCCATCTCCCCGGACTCTGGGACACCCCACTTTCTCATCCCCAGGCTGCACTCTGAGCCCGCCCCCCTGGACTCCAGGACATCCCACTTTCTCATCCCTAGGCTGCCCTCTGAGCCCGCCCCCCTGGACTCCTAGACACCCCACTTTCTCATCCCTAGGCTGCTCTCTGAGCCCACCCCCCTGGACTCCTAGACACCCCACTTTCTCATCTCCAGGCTGCCCTCTGAGCCCACCCCCCTGGACTCCTAGACACCCCACTTTCTCATCCCCAGGCTGCCCTCTGAGCCCGCCCCCCTGGACTCCTAGACACCCCACTTTCTCATCCCCAGGCTGCTCTCAGCCCATCTCCCCGGACTCTGGGACACCCCACTTTCTCATCCCCAGGCTGCACTCTGAGCCCGCCCCCCTGGACTCCAGGACACCCCACTTTCTCATCCCTAGGCTGCCCTCTGAGCCCGCCCCCCTGGACTCCTAGACACCCCACTTTCTCATCCCTAGGCTGCTCTCTGAGCCCACCCCCCTGGACTCCTAGACACCCCACTTTCTCATCTCCAGGCTGCCCTCTGAGCCCACCCCCCTGGACTCCTAGACACCCCACTTTCTCATCCCCAGGCTGCCCTCTGAGCCCGCCCCCCTGGACTCCTAGACACCCCACTTTCTCATCCCCAGGCTGCTCTCAGCCCATCTCCCCGGACTCTGGGACACCCCACTTTCTCATCCCCAGGCTGCACTCTGAGCCCGCCCCCCTGGACTCCAGGACACCCCACTTTCTCATCCCTAGGCTGCCCTCTGAGCCCGCCCCCCTGGACTCCTAGACACCCCACTTTCTCATCCCTAGGCTGCTCTCTGAGCCCACCCCCCTGGACTCCTAGACACCCCACTTTCTCATCTCCAGGCTGCCCTCTGAGCCCACCCCCCTGGACTCCTAGACACCCCACTTTCTCATCCCCAGGCTGCCCTCTGAGCCCACCCCCCTGGACTCCTAGACACCCCACTTTCTCATCCCCAGGCTGCTCTCTGAGCCCGCCCCCCTGGACTCCAGGACACCCCACTTTCTCATCCCTAGGCTGCCCTCTGAGCCCGCCCCCCTGGACTCCTAGACACCCCACTTTCTCATCCCTAGGCTGCTCTCTGAGCCCACCCCCCTGGACTCCTAGACACCCCACTTTCTCATCTCCAGGCTGCCCTCTGAGCCCACCCCCCTGGACTCCTAGACACCCCACTTTCTCATCCCCAGGCTGCCCTCTGAGCCCGCCCCCCTGGACTCCTAGACACCCCACTTTCTCATCCCCAGGCTGCTCTCTGAGCCCGCCCCCCTGGACTCCTGGACACCCCACTTTCTCATCCCCAGGCTGCACTCTGAGCCCATCTCCCTGGACTCTGGGACACCCCACTTTCTCATCCCTAGGCTGCCCTCTGAGCCCGCCCCCCTGGACTCCTAGACACCCCTCTTTTCATCCCCAGGCTGCTCTCTGAGCCCGCCCCCCTGGACTCCTGGACACCCCACTTTCTCATCCCCAGGCTGCACTCTGAGCCCACCTCCCTGGACTCTGGGACACCCCACTTTCTCATCCCTAGGCTGCCCTCTGAGCCCGCCCCCCTGGACTCCTAGACACCCCTCTTTTCATCCCCAGGCTGCTCTCTGAGCCCGCCCCCCTGGACTCCTGGACACCCCACTTTCTCATCCCCAGGCTGCACTCTGAGCCCATCTCCCTGGACTCTGGGACACCCCACTTTCTCATCCCTAGGCTGCCCTCTGAGCCCGCCCCCCTGGACTCCTAGACACCCCTCTTTTCATCCCCAGGCTGCTCTCTGAGCCCGCCCCCCTGGACTCCTGGACACCCCACTTTCTCATCCCCAGGCTGCACTCTGAGCCCACCTCCCTGGACTCTGGGACACCCCACTTTCTCATCCCTAGGCTGCCCTCTGAGCCCGCCCCCCTGGACTCCTAGACACCCCTCTTTTCATCCCCAGGCTGCTCTCTGAGCCCGCCCCCCTGGACTCCTGGACACCCCACTTTCTCATCCCCAGGCTGCACTCTGAGCCCACCTCCCTGGACTCTGGGACACCCCACTTTCTCATCCCTAGGCTGCCCTCTGAGCCCGCCCCCCTGGACTCCTAGACACCCCTCTTTTCATCCCCAGGCTGCTCTCTGAGCCCGCCCCCCTGGACTCCTGGACACCCCACTTTCTCATCCCCAGGCTGCACTCTGAGCCCACCTCCCTGGACTCTGGGACACCCCACTTTCTCATCCCTAGGCTGCCCTCTGAGCCCGCCCCCCTGGACTCCTAGACACCCCTCTTTTCATCCCCAGGCTGCTCTCTGAGCCCGCCCCCCTGGACTCCTGGACACCCCACTTTCTCATCCCCAGGCTGCACTCTGAGCCCACCTCCCTGGACTCTGGGACACCCCACTTTCTCATCCCTAGGCTGCCCTCTGAGCCCGCCCCCCTGGACTCCTAGACACCCCTCTTTTCATCCCCAGGCTGCTCTCTGAGCCCGCCCCCCTGGACTCCTGGACACCCCACTTTCTCATCCCCAGGCTGCACTCTGAGCCCACCTCCCTGGACTCTGGGACACCCCACTTTCTCATCCCTAGGCTGCCCTCTGAGCCCGCCCCCCTGGACTCCTAGACACCCCTCTTTTCATCCCCAGGCTGCTCTCTGAGCCCGCCCCCCTGGACTCCTGGACACCCCACTTTCTCATCCCCAGGCTGCTCTCTGAGCCCACCCCCCTGGACTCCTAGACACCCCACTTTCTCATCCCCAGGCTGCTCTCTGAGCCCGCCCCCCTGGACTCCTAGACACCCCTCTTTTCATCCCCAGGCTGCTCTCTGAGCCCGCCCCCCTGGACTCTGGGACACCCCACTTTCTCATCCCCAGGCTGCACTCTGAGCCCATCTCCCTGGACTCTGGGACACCCCACTTTCTCATCCCCAGGCTGCCCTCTGAGCCCGCCCCCCTGGACTCCTAGACACCCCTCTTTTCATCCCCAGGCTGCTCTCTGAGCCCATCTCCCTGGACTCCAGGACACCCCTCTTTTCATCCCCAGGCTGCTCTCTGAGCCCGCCCCCCTGGACTCCTGCGCCCTGTGGTAAGGGCTGCATGTGTGGCCACGGGCTTCATCCTGGCTGGACTCTGGAATGCCGGGCGAGCAGCCCCCAGGGCGAGCAGCGCTCCTGGGCTGACCCTCCGCGCCCGCGCCCCATGCTCTCCGCTCCTCGTCCATGTCCCCGCTGGGCTCTGAGCAACTCGGAAGCATCACCTCCCCATCTGCAAGCTCTCGTCTCTCGTCCTGAGAGAGGGGCTGCCACAAGAGGGAAGAGGGCAGGGCACAACTTCTGAAAGAAAGACAGGCCGAGGACGCAGCATAAGCCGACTACAGCCAAGCGAGTCCGGGAGGCAGACTCACCAACTGCAACGAGACTTGGACCCTCAGAGGCAGTGAAAGCCGCTCAGTCCTGTCTGACTCTTTGGGACCCCATGGACATACCGTTCATGGGATTCTCCAGGCCAGAATATTGGGGATCTTCTCCAGGGGATCTTCCCAATGCAGGAATTGAACCCAGGTCTCCTGCATTGCAGGCAGATATTTTACCAGCTGAGCTACAAGGAAACCCAGGAACACTGGAGTGGGCAGCCTGTCCCTTCTCCAGTGGGTCTTTCCAACCCAGAAATTGAATCAGGGCGTCCCGCTTTGCAGGCAGATTCTTTACCAACTGACCTCTCAGAGAATCCTCAAACAGCAGGCTAAGTGACACGGCCAGAAGGGCCGCGAGAGGGGGTGGTGGCCCAGTTCCTGGAAATCCCCACTCCTTCCCCCAAATAATTGGAACATTCCTCCCGCTCATTAGCCTATGAAAGGATCCAGCCCATAAAAGCTATCTGCGCCAAGTTTGGAGGCCACCCGCCCGCCCTCTGCCACAGTCCACGTTCTGTCTGTAGAGGGTATTTCTCTCTGAATAAATCCACTTCTTACTTATCACTTTGTCTCTCACTGAATTCTTTCTGCGATGAGACACCAAGAACCTGAGCTTCATTAGGTCCTGAAAGCAGGTCTGTGATCCCAGTTGGAAGACCGGGTTTTGGCTGGATTCAAGTCCTGGCACACGGGTTCAAGGCCCAGTCGGAGGTAATCGGTTTGAGAACCTGGTGCCCAGCGCACCCAGGACGAGGGGCTCGGGGTGGGGGCTCCACATGGGACACCCTTGCTCTGGTTCCCCTGTGACAATGCTCGGCTGAACACAGAGCCCTGGGATCCCCCACGGGCATCGCAAGCCCTGGGCCTCACCGGTCCGGCCCCTGGGAGGCTTTGGGGACAGAAACTCCAGAGCTTCCCAGCTGTGTGCCTCCATGGGCCCCTCCTCCCTGTATTTAAAGCACTGACCCAGCGGTGGTTTGCGGTGTTTTCCAGCCCTGATAGAAGGCTCCACTTCCCTCTGTGCTAGCAGCTTCCCTGCAACTTAGAACAAGACTCTAAGTTAACAGGAAGTGGACTCTGTCTGGGCCTTCCCTGGTGGCTCAGGAGATCTGGGTTTGATCCTTGTCTACACAGCACTGAGTGAGCCACTGAGCAAAGTGGACGTAAAGTCATTTAACTCATGGGATAGAAGTGGGAAAGCAGAAACCCCGAGGACCAGGGCCCCTGTGGAGGGTCAAGAGCTCTAGAGTTTTCCCAGCTCAGCCATCCGAGGCTCTGAGAAGGGTCCCCAGAGGCTCTCTGACTTGGGGTCACATTGCCTTGGGTCCACCCCTATCGTCTCAACCTGGCCGTGAAAGGCTCTGGAATAAATGTCACCAAGTCTCAAGTCAGCCTCTGTCTCTTCCTCCCTTCCCCTTATAATGCAAGACTTTGACTTTCAAAGGAGAACACAGCTCTGTCACCAGCTCAGCACCAGATTCACTCCCTGGGGATTCTTCTTCCACACCAGAGCATCTGAGGTCTTCGGCGCCAGGGTGCCGGGCTGTGTACCCCTCACTCCTTAAATTCACGCGACCGTGTCTCCCAAGGCTCATCTCTCCCTCCCTCCAGTGGAAGCTGAGACCCTTGCGGGAGGCCTGGCACGGAAGATGGCTTTCAATTTTCCGTTCACAAGGGTGCATGACAGCCAAGAGGTGAGGGCATCCGGACGCGGTGGGGTTGGCCGTGGGGGCCCAGCGCCCACCTCAGCCTCCGAGCTCCTGCAGCCTCAGCCTGGCTTCCCGGGGGCCGCAGACGAGCGTTTCCGCCACCAGATCCATTTGGCTCTATTTAGGAACTAAGTACAGGAAGGTAGTTATTGTACAAGATTAGTTTCCTGTAGGCCATAAATTGGCAGTAGCAGAAAAATACAGGATGAATCTATTAGCGTGCAAGGTCAGCTCAAAGGAAGGCCGGGCCAGCAAGGGTGCTGTTTTCTTTCTTTGAACCCCCCCTCCCAAACTCAGCCAGGCTGAAAAAGACCCTTTAACTACTTAATTACTTCTTAATAGTTTTAAGCAAATTCAAAAGCCTGTGCCCACGGTTGCTAAGTGCCCGGAGGTCAGAGCTGCCTGGACTATGTCAGGAATTCCTGTTTGGACTGGAGTTTCTGAAACCCGATTAAATTAAACTCCTACAATCTGTGGCCCTGAGAGAGGGGGATAGTTGCTTCCGTTTTTGTTTTTGTTTTTTTTTTTCTGGTGGGGCAGAGGACTAAGTCTTAGCTGGTGTTGACTGGTGAGGTATTTATTTTGAATCTATAATTTTGTATTTGGAGATCAGAAAACAGCTTCTAACAGTTAAAAAAAAATCAAGTCAAAAATATAATTGTTTCCGATCAGAGATGTGATCCTGTGATAAGTGTTCCCTAAAGATATTCCCACAACAGCCACTTGTTTTTTAAGTGAACACTTCCTTGAAGACACAGGGCCACAGGTTGCCAAGGTGGGCTTCACTCCTTATGGAGGCTGTGCTATGTGCCAGAGAGACTGTTGGCCACCGGGGCCTTCCTCGAGTTGGAAACATAATCTTCCCTTTTCCCTTTTGATATTTTTCCAAACAGCTTAAAGCTGTCAGGTGAAATTAGGCCCCGCTGGTGTGAGAGGGAGTATGTGAGCCGGTTTGCTAGAGCTTTTGTATGAAAGGTTGTAATTCAAATTTTAATTATCCCGGAAATCTGCCTTGAGTCGTGGGCGAGTCCTCCTCCTCCACCATGCTGAGCTCTGACTCCCCCCACCTCCGCTGAGCGTGAAGCCCCCTCCCCACCCCAAGCTCTCTGCATTACTGCAGGGTGGGCACAGGGGGTGACGGAGAAGAAAGAAGGGGGCGGTCCTCTCCACCCCTTCCTGGCAGAAAACGGCCCTGCAGACTTTCCCGTTGCTTAGTGAGCCGTAGCACTTCGGGCTTCCCTGGTGGCTCAGATGGCAAAGGATCAGCCTGCAGTGCGGGAGACCCGCGTCCCATCCCTGGGTTGGGAGGATCCCCTGGGGAAGGGAATGGCAACCTGCCCCAGTATTCCTGCCTGGAGAATTCCATGGACAAAGGAGCCTGGCGGGCTACAGTCCACGGGGTCGCAAAGAGTCAGACACACGCACGCACAAGCACATGGCACTCTATGCAGCAGAAAGTGCCCGCGGCCAACCCTTCTTCATGCACAAAGTGCCCAGTTCGTACTGACGGAAGGCACCTTCTCCGTTCGCTGCGGGTTGCTGCCCGCTGTCCCCCGGGGTGGGCCCTGCTTGTGTCCCGAGCCTTGGGGGCTGTCACAGCCCTCCCCACCCTTGATGCCCTGCAGATAGAGAGAGGGGCCTCAAGGTGTGTCCGTTTCAGAGGTTCCAGCCGGGCCCTGGGTCACTCCTCCTAATGGCTCCAGGAGCACCAGAGCTCAGGTAAACGGAGTCCCCTTGCCCAGGACATGCTGCTTTTATGAAAGCGCTTGAGAAGACGTCTCCTACGGTGGATTCTTCTGCAGGTGTTCCAAAGGCGCTCCGCGGCATCCACAGTCCCGGTGAAGGGCCACAGAGCAGCTGAGCCAGCCACGGCTCCACGGCCACCGGCTCAGCCCTTCTGGGGGGCGGGCTGGCCTGTTCCCCCATCCCACGGTGTGTCAGAGGTTTGGACAACAGCAGCTTGGCTGGACACCTGACCCTACGCCCCTGCCCCGAGGAGATAAGGGTCTGGGGTGAGTGCAAGCTCCACTGTATGTGTCTGGTGTTGGCTAGGGTCAAGCCAGACCTGACCTCTTGTGACATTTCCTGAGCCAATGTCACAAAAGAAATCCAGAAATGGAAGGGGATGTTCACATCCTAAACTCTACCAGCAAGAGCCTTCCCGAAGCCACCTGGGGCCAGACCCTGGAAGGCAGGGCCCTCAGTGATTCAGCAGGCTGAGGCCCCCAAGAAGCACATTCCCTCCCACGTTGCTCTGAGGTTGGTTTTAGAGAATCCTGTAAACCTCGAGTCAACAAATATTTAGACCTCAAGATAAGTGTTACTTGCTCAGTCGTGTCCAACTCTTTGCAACACCATGGACTGTAGCTCGCCCAGCTCCTCTGTCCTTGGGATTCTCCAGGCAGGAACAATGGAGAGGGTTGCCAATCCTTTCTCGTGATAGCCATGGGCCCAGGTCTGCTCTCTGTTCAGTCCAGACAATTGAGGAAAGACCGTCCCACCCTGGAGCTCTTGGATCTCTTTATTCCGCCAGCTTCAGAGACAAGTTCAGTTACTAATTTTATTCTTATAGAACACAAAACCAAAACAGCAGACTTCCGAGACGGGGGGATATTCCTCTCAAAGCCAGAGAAATCTCTGTGGCCAGCTTCACGAAAGCTTCAGCAAATACTCTCAGAACGTGTGCTCCAGGGTGGGCCGAGCTAGGTGGAGAGTGGAGAGCAGAGGACACACAAGGCTGGGGGAGGACCCCTGCCCCCTCGCCAGCTCCGGGGGCGTCCCTGAGAGCAGCGGAGCATCGCTGGGTGCAGGGTCGAGGAGGGGGGTGTTTGCTCCTCGGTAAATCAGTGGAGGGTCCTCGCCTCGGACCGTGAAGCTTCCTCCAACTGGTGGGGACCCTGCAGGCCAAGCTGAGCAGACACGGTGGCTTTGGCTGGACTCTCATCCCTCTCCCAGCCCCACTGGGCCTTCCACCGACTCTGCCCAGCCGAATGGCTGGTCATGTCACAGGGAGAGCCCGCGACCCTACAAAGGTTATTCAGGGTGTGACGCCACCAGGCACTGAGCCTCAGATCATCACTTGACTCTGAACCGGTGAAGCGGGGGATGGTGGGGAGGAAACAGAGTCTTGAGGACCACCATGTCCTTTCACAGACTCTGCTCTGTGACTGGAAAGGCGATTGGAAAACTGAAGCCTGATTCTTTCTGCCTACTCCCCCTGCCCCACCCTGCTCCATGCCCCTCCACACACAGCAGGGCTGGCTGTCCTTTCAGTGCAGAAAATGTGCTGCCCGTGTCCTGGACCTGGAACGTGCTCTCCTCACTGGTGGGTTCAGAAGACCCCTGTTTCCCCACTGCAGAGAGCCCATCTCAGGGAAAAGCTGGAGACAATGATGGTAGACCAGCAGCCGCCGTAACAAGGGCATGGTCACAGCCATGCCCGAGCCTACAGTACAGACAGGACCCAGGCAGGACAAGAACACAGCAAAGGAACGCCACTCGAGAGATCACCAAACAAGCAACAGGAGCTTTGCAGGAGGGGTGAGGGGACAATCCAGGCGTGACCGTGTCAGGAGGAACACCCTCGAAAACACTGCGTTATCATTTACAGAATAATCTCCATGTGGTTGATTGTACAATGGAATGTTACCCAACCATCAAGACTGAAGTACTGATACACACGGATGAACCTTGAAACACTATCGAAATGAAGGAAGCCAGACGCCAAAGGCCGGACGCCGTGTGATTCCGCTTATTTGAAATATCCAGAAGGCCCAAGTTAACAGAGACAGAAAGCAGATGGGTGTTTGCCAGGAGCTGGGGGTGGCGAGGAACAGGAAGTGACCTCAGATGGATACGGGCTTCCTTCAGGGCTGACGTAAATGGTCTCGAATGAGGCCGTGGTGACGGCTGCACAAGTCTGTGAGTCTACCAAGCACAGTTGGCTTGCACACTTTGAAAGGGTGGATATTATGATACCTGAATCATATCTCAAAAGAAATAAAATAAACTAAAGGAGGGGCAATGGCCGATGGAGGCAGAAATGATGGCTCTTATCCATCATCACGCCTTCCAGCAAGGCCTTGACGCTGCCCTACTTTCCTGCAATCAGCTCGGGAGGCAAAGGTCGCTAGGATTTGGATGAGGACCTAACGTTACAATCAAACTTTCTAGGGGACCTGGTCGTACGCAGGTCCTGGCTAAGGCATGTATGCCTTTGAGTTTCAGTGTGAATGAACCTACAGAATGAAGAAGCATGGAGAAGGAACCTCCAACTTGGCCAGGACATTCATTATTTGAGTACCTTTGGCCTGGAAACCACGCGTGTGGATCTATTTCATAACAAATCCTCAACTCAGTGAACTGTGCTTGCAGTTGACTCGCATCAGGGGATCTGCACTCTGTCGTCTATAGGAGCGCATGGCCTGCCCGCTGGGGCTGGATTTGCAGGCAGGCTGATTTCTCAACGTAGGTATGCTGGCGGACTCCCTGTTGCACTGTGCTCACGCTCACGGCCTGGTGGAGACAGGGCCCCCAGCTCAGATCCCCAGTTTCCACATCAGTAAATGTTGAGTAAGAAACTCTTATTTCTTAATTGCTTAGACACCAAGGACAGACGTGGAAGGGAAATGTTGAGGACACGTTAGGACTGGCATGCTGCCGTCCAAGGGACTGGACAGAGATTGGGCATCACTTGCCTAGAAACGAGGACTGAAGCCTTAGCAACAGGGGTAACGGCGCTGGGAGAGAGCCACTCACGAGGTGAGGAGCACGTGAGGATCTCCTGAGGGCAGCCACCCCTCGGGGGCCGAGGAGGAGAAGAGGGAGGAAGCAAGGGGCGACAGGGGCCTGAGACTGAGGGGCTTTCTAGAAGGGGAGAGCGCGCATGGGGGGCGCAAAGACAACTGGGCTGAGGCAAGGCCGTGACGCCGGCTGAACTGGGGCCTCCGACCCTCACAAGAGCAAGTCAGTCACTCAAAGCCACGAGGGGAAGGGCTGGGCAATTGCACCCATCCCTAGTCCCACACTCCGGTGCTTCCCAGGGGGTGGGCCCCAGGCCAGTGGGGGCACCTGGGAGAAATGCCATTATTCCTAGACATGCTGGTGATCAGGCCCCACCCGGATCCACAGATGGTGTGTGTGGTGTGTAGTGTGTGTGTGTGTGTGTGTATGAGTATGTGTGCATCTGAGTGGGTGCATAAAGCGTATAGTATGTGTGGGTGTGTGTGTGTTGTGTGTGTGTCTATGAGTGTGTATGAGTGCATATGAGCCAGTGTATGACACATATGGTACGTGTGGTGTGTGAGTGTGTGTGAGTGTACCTGAGTGGGTATATAAAGCGTATAGTATGCGTGGGGGGGTGTGTGTGTGTTGCATATGTGTATATGAGTATGTATGTGTGCACACGAGGAGGTGTATGACGCATATGGTACAAAGTGGTGTATGAGTGTGTGTGTGTGAGTATGTGTGAGTGCATCTGAGTGGGTGTATGATGTATATGGTATGTGAATTGCATGTGTATGTGTGTGTGTAAATGTGAGCATGTGTGAGATCTGGGTAGAGAAGGGGAAATCTTTCTGTTTGACAAGAAAACAATCTTTGAGAAAACATACAACAAAAAGCTACCATAACTTAGTAATGTTTGAATAAGGTGTACGGTCTATTGGTTGTGAATATCCACCAATACTTATAAAAGAGTACTTCTGAATCCTGTACAGACAATATAAGTAGAATCACAGAAATCTGAATATGGCTGGGGGGTTGCGTGGATGCCAACCTCAGCTAGGATATTTTACTGTAGTTTTGCAAAATACCACCATAAAGGAACCTATGCAAAGGACATGTGGATCTCTCTATATGATTTTTCACCATTGTATGTGAATCTACAATATCTGAATTTAAAACTTCTATGAAAAATGGTGATTTTGGATCATGGTTTTACATATTTTTTAATTTAATTGTTTTGAGGATCAACTTTTTATCCACAGAGCTGCCGCAGCGTGCAATACTATAAATAAAAATGCTGCTTGCTAACACATCAGTTAGCCACCGTGAAGACAAACAGCAGTTAGAAAGGTAAGTCAAAGAGAAAAATCAGTGAAATGAGAATAGCAAAACAACATCCAGACGGATGAGACAGCAGATGAAGAAGATGACAACAAAGGATATTCCACCCAGAGATGCATGTTAGATAAATATGAGATTCTCAAATCCTCACTTGAAAATTAAGATGGATTCAAAGCCCTTTACTGTAGGATTTATAAATCTTCCATTTGTAATTAAAAAAACTCCACTACACTATTCAATTAATTTCTTTGTTATCTCTTGAAGAGTTATAATGCAGGGCTAAAGAAAAAAAACATAGCTAAATTATGCCCAAAACCCACATAAGCCATATTTATCAATTATGTTCCAGATAGAATTCTTTCCCGTTATCCTTGAACAACTGTTACGTTAGATGCCTGCTTGGCTAAGCTCTCTCATTCTGTCTCTCTCTCTGGACTGTCAGATTGCCTCAATAAGGCTCACCCTGGCTGTCCTGTCTAATATTATAGCCCTCTGCCCTTCACCTGGCTCTATTTTTGTCTTGTTCCTACAGCATTTATCACATCCTAACATTTATGGTGTCTACAGTTATCATCTGCCATCTGTCTAGAAGAGCAGCTTTATGAAGGCAGGGATTTTCTGGGGGTAGGTTTGGATAGGCAGGAGAGACATCTATTGATGTTCCTGGAACGTAGTCCGTACAGAGGAAATATTTTCTTAATGAATGAATTTTCAGCATTCGATGGTTTCATTTTTATTTCAAAGGTTTTGGGTAGAGACTGAAAAGAAAAATAAAGGAAGCTTTGTGCGTGGCTTGTCCTTGCTGCGGGCACCGCCATGAAGAGCTTGACATAAGCCTTTGAGCCAAGATGGGAGCAGAAGGGGCGGCCTTCCATTCCCGCGGGGATAGCACTGGCCACCCGCCGTGGGCAGAATTTGGTGACGAACACGGAAGGGCCACATCCTTGGAAGTTCACGGTCGGGGGGGCACAACACACACCACGGATGATGGCTGGGGCACAAGCGATGAGTCGCGTCAGAGAGCTCCGACATCCAGGGAGTTTCCCGTGGGATGGCCTTGATGCTGGGAAGGGACCTGGGTGCACAGAGATGGGACATTCTCCCGGGGTACACCCGAGCAGAGGCATGAAGCTGTCCCTGCAGGGGGGGGGGGTCCCTGGAAGGAGCTCTGTTTGAATCAGAGGAGGTGCAAAGAGAAGGTGGAAATGTCATCAGGGACACGGATAAGACAGCATCCAGCGGCCAAGACTTAGAGCAGCGAAAGGCTAGGATGTCACACAGAAAACTGGAAAACACGGATTGACAATTGAGGAGTCTAAACAGTGGGGACGCGTGCACCCAGCTCTGGAACCAGGATGGGGAGAGGGCCCCAGGCCACCATCTCCAGGGAGGACGGTCATCCATGTGTCTCCAGCTCTCCCCGTCTGGTGCCCACTGACGCCCCTGAGAGTCCCTCAGGGTCCGCTCCTCAGAGTCCCCCCCCGGTGGGGGGGGGGTCCAGAGGATGGGCCCTGGGGTGGAGAACCGCCTTCTCCTTGCGTCTCTACACCCGCCCTCTCCTCTGCTTGCCTGACTCCCACATATGTACTGCCTGGGAAGCTCGGAAAACCAGCTAGTGCCAAGGTGCTCTTTTTCCCTTCCAAAAAGTTAACTTTTTCCCCCTAAAGGAACTTTAGGACCGAAACGGTGTCTTTCAGACAGCGCCTGACTCGGCCACTTCCCGGTTCCTACTAGAATACCTACGAAAACACAGGAGGAAAACACAGCCCAGCCGGGAGGGAGAAGCAGGACAGTGCGCCCCCACGGCCGGCATCCGGGAGCCGCGCCAGCCGAGCAGCAGACGAGGGAAATGGGTTGAGACCCCGCCCGCGGCCCGGCCAGCCTGGATCGGCGATCCAGAACCCAGCAGGCCCGGTGGGGGAGGGGGTCCTCCTTCCCCTGCGCCTCCCCGATCTCTGCCCTCCCCAGAGCTCCTCATCACCTAGGAAAGCCGGTCGTCTGTCCTTCTCCAGCTCAGCCCCCGGCTGGGAAGAGCCGACCCATTGGAAAAGCCCCTGATGCTGGGAAAGACTGAAGGCCAAAGAAGGGGGCAGCAGAGGATGAGCTGGTCGGAGGGCATCACTAATTCAATGGAGATGAACTTGGGCAAACTCTAGGAGATAGTGAGGGACAGGGAAGTCCACGGCGTCACAGAGTCAGCATGACTTGGCAGCTGAACAACCGCCACAGGTTGATAACTGATATAGAAGCACGTTGTCGACAAAGTCAACCTGTTCTGAAACCCAGGGGACACAGCTGATGCCTCTCCTCCCGCACCCCACCCTCCAAGCCAGGAGAACTGCGGTCTCCTCGCCAACCCCACCATCGCTCAGGGCCCCCTGGCCCTCACCTAGTTGCTGAAAAAGGTTTGTTTCCTCTGATCTGGCCCCGTTCCAATCAACGCTGCACTGTGACCAACAGGGTCCCGATAAAGGCCAGTCAGAACACCCTCTGGACGTCTCCCCACAGTCCTAGGTTAACATTGGGGCTCACCTTGGCCACCTCCCCTCCCCCTGGGGCACCTGGACCACTTGTCCTGTGAAATTCTCTCTGGCTGGAACCTCCCTGCACACACCGAGCTTGTCCCCAGCCCCTCACCCCTCAGCCTTCTTGTCTCTCTGCCTAGGATGTCCCCCTCTCTCTCCATGCCCCCTGACTCCTTCCTTCTCGTGCTTGAAGACTCAGCTCAAGGAACTGCTTCCCCAGCAGGCAAAGGCAGGAGAACCTTCTGGCACGGCACACATGGAAGCCCTCCCTCAGTCCACCGTGTACACGCAGCTGTGCCATGAGGCACCACGCTCATTCGCTCCTGAAGCTGGCCTTTCAGCCCTGGTGCAGACGCAGCTCTCACTGGGCATGCTCGCTGGGCACACAGCGCTGAAGGCCCAAGTCCTGGGTTGTGGATGCTCATCAGTGAACATCAGCAACACGACCCCGACGACGATGGGTGCCGTGTGGCTGTCACTTCCTTCTCTGCCTTCCAGGAGCCAGTCTGGTATTCGACACAAGCAACATGGCTGCTAAGTTTGTTGAGTGAGTGTGAAATGCTAAGCTTCAGAGTGACGATGGCAATGCCGTGCTGAGTATGGAGAAATACACGTACAGAGTGTGGGGGAAGAGCAGAAAAAGGAAAGAGGAGCATCCCTGGGGGCTCAGACAGTAAAGGCTGTGCCTGCCGTGCAGGAGACCCTGGGTTGATCCCTGGGTCAGGAAGATCCCCTGGAGAAGGGAATGGCAACCCACTCCAGTATTCCTGCCTGGAGAATCCCATGGACAGAGGAGCCTGGTGGGCTACAGTCCATGGGGTCGCAAAGAGTTGGATACAACTGAGTGACTAATGTTTTCACTTTCACTTTCCACTGCAAGAGGCACAGGTTCGATCTCTGGTCTTGGAGCTACGATTCTGCATGCTGCACAGCTTGGCCAAAAAAAAAAAAAGAGGAAAAAGGCAAGAAAGGGGGAAGACTAGAACTTCACCAAATCATGGGTTGGTGCAGAAAAAGGCAGCGGCACGTGTTGCCCTGGAGACACAGGAGGTCTCGGCCAGCTCGGCGGCTATAACAGAATCGCACAGCCGAAGTGGCTCCCAGGACAGGAGCCTGAACCTCAGGGCCCTGGTCGGCTGGAAGCACGCCAGCAGGGGGCCCGTATGGTCCACCTCCGCCCAGGGTCCTCCTGCAGGGGAGACACAGCTCTGGGGTCTCCTCCTCTCCTTACAAAGACCCCAGTCCCAGCGTGGGGACTGCATCCTTGTCCTCATCTAGCTCTAATCACCCCACAAAGGCCCAGCTCCTAACACCAGCATGCTGGAGGCCCAGGAGGTAGGGTTTCAACATTAGAATTTGGAGAGAGGGAAACATCCAGTCCATAACAACCTTCCCTGAGTTTCAAAGAGATAGCTAGCGTGGCTGGTGGGGAGGGGTCTGCAAGGCGAGGGCGAGTCCTGCTGGTCTCTGTTTTTGTTGCAAGTCTAAGTCAAGGGCATCTGCTCAGTTGCTAGGGGTAGGGGTTGGGGAGTTGCAGGGAAAACCATTCAAGTTTAAAATGACTCTTAAAGAGCATGGGAAAGGCCGGTCTACAAAGGTGGGAAGAGGACCCCTCCCCCAGCCCAGCAGCACGGATGCCCAGCTGTCTAGACATCACTTAGGTGTGTGCTTTTCCTGGGAAGAGTCCTGCATGGCCAGGGAGGGGCACGTGGGGCAGGGAGCGGGTGCACAGAGAGGTGGGGAGAGGAACTTGCAGCAGAGAAGATGCCGGTCTCCTGGGCAGGTGAGTCCTGGATGCAGTCTAAGCATCTCAGGGCTGGTGGCTCCAGACAGTGGTTCAGGACTGGGGTATGGGGGTGGACGTGGGGTGATCAGCAGAGGGAATGACGCAGTCTGGAAGTTTTGCTTTGTAAACCAAAGAAGAGTTGTCAAGCTATTTAAAGTCCAGTGAAAGTGTGGCATTAATTGCCCCTGTTCCCGGAACACTGAAGCCCAACCAACCTGCCAGTTTTCAGTTCCGATTTGCCTTTACTGCACATCAGAAGCTTCCCTGATGTGTTTCAGGGCCTAAGGAGCCTGCCAGCTCTGGTCTTTACTCCCATCACCAAGAGCCCGGATGGCCAGGAGAGAGAGTCTGGCCGGGACACAGCTGTACCTGGCCCTGGGGTGCACCGGTCCCCTGCAGCGGGCTCAGGACTGGGCAAGTCTCAGCCAGCAGCGAGCCGGGGAGGGACCACCTGGGGTCGGATGGAGTACCAGCAAACCTTTGAAAATGGGGCATGTGAGAAACGACCTTTCTTCACATTAAACTTCACTTAGTGGAAATAAATGCTGTGCGGTTGCCCGTGGCCCTGAGGATAAAAAGCCTCTGGTATCGCCTCTTGCAGCCTCGGTAAACAGTGCGAGGCGCACGATTGGCTCCTGTGTGAAAGCAGCTTGGCTCCCGGTCAAGCTCCCGGTCAAGTCCAAGTGAGTAACTTGAGCAGGAAAGGGTGGGTGTGTTTTCTGTGCACCCGCAGGTCGACTGGGGGAAAGGTGATGTTTACTGCAGCTCAGGGGCTGAGCCCACAGCGGCCGAGGTGGGGCTTCAGCGGGCGGCCCCTCCAGCCAGGTCTGCGTGGACGGGCCAAAGGGGAAACGTTAGGCAATGGCCTGAAAGATTAATATCTGGACCCGGAGCTGTGTCAACAGGCGAAAACGAAGGGAAGGGTCAAGAAACTGGGCTGAGCGGGGACATCGGAGCCTCCAGACTGCCCAGGGCTGGAGAAACAGGGCAGGACCCACTCAGGACGGAGGCCAGGCGGGCAGAAGGGGTGGATGGGGGCGGACGCAGGCCCGGCTCCTGCGGGACAGGGCCCCTGTGCTCCTCCCTGTGTTCATCTGTAAGCTACCCTTTGCTGATTGATGGCAATCGGCTCATGACAGACCTCTGGAGCAAATGGAGCCCTTTGAGGCCAAATAGAAAAGACGTTGGCCCAAACGCTCTGGGGCAAGTCTGGACTTTTGCAGTGAAAGGTTAACGCTATGGTTGACATTTTAAACTGTAGCAGAACAGCCGACATCAACTGAAGCGTTGAACGGTTATGTGGGGAAATTTGGGGAAAGAACTCCTCTTTATCACCCAGAAAAGCAAAGAAAGATGAACAATATCAAGTAAAATGGACCCCTCCTTATTTTCAGTAGCACATCTCTGGGCATAAATTGTCCTGGCAAAACGCCTTCACTGGTGTTTTGAGTATCCAGTAGAGTGGCTGGATTTAAACAGGAGTCCTTAAACTTATTTAGGGAGTGAAATGCTGGAAAGTTGCAAAGCCTAAGAAAATATTGATATTCAACTCTTGTTTTCCAAACTAGGATTTTTCGTTCCTAGCGCTTAAAAGAAAGTCAACATGGGAAACACGCAACACAAATTCCCAGCTACAAAAACAGCTCTTCATGAAAACTCAGCTGTCAAGCGACATCCTTTAGTTGCTTCCAAGGGCGCCTGCTCGGAGTTTGTCCCTGTTCCTCTTTGCTTCATCAGTGTGAGTGCTTTCTGGCAGATAAGCCATAAGTGTGCCAATGATTGAAGTAACCGGGGAAACTTTGTAAAATGAGACAGTTCTGTTCATTTTCTCAGCCAGGTGTGTGCAGAGTTTGTGTATGCTCAGACATTTCTGACTCTTTGCTGCTCATGGACTGGAGCCCAGCGGGCTCCTCTGTCCAAGGGATTTCCCAGGCACACATACTGAACTGAGTGGCCATTTCCTTGTCCAGGGGGATCTTCCCAGCCCAGGGATTGAACCCGCATCCCCCACCTCTCCAGCATCTCCTGCATTAGTAGGCCGATTCTTTACCACGGGAGCCACTGGGAAGCCCCAATGTGCGAGACGTAAGAGTTAGTCCATAAAGAAGGCTGAGTCCTAAAAAACTGATGCTTTTGAATTGTGATGCTGCAGAAGACTCTTGAGAGTCCCCTGGACTGACAAGAGATCAAACCAGGCCGTCCTAAAGGAAATCAACCCTGAATATTCACTGGAAGGACTGGTGCTGGAGCCAAAGCTCCAATACTTCAGCCACTTGATGTGAAGGGCCGACTCACTGGAAGAGAGATGCTAGACAAGATTGCAGAGAAAAGGAGAAGGGGGTGGCAGAGGGTAAGACAGTTAGACAGCCTCACTGACTCAATGGACAGTGAATCTGAGCAAATGCCAGGAGATGGTGAAGGACAGGGGAGCCTGGGGTACTGCAGTCCACTGGGTCTCAAAGAGTCGGATGCGACTTAGCAAATGAACAATACCAAATAACAATGAAGAACAGTTTAGTGGTTGCCAGGATTGAGGGATGGGGAGTGCGTGAGGGATCGTCCGAGGGAGGTTTGGGGAGTTGACTGGACCATTTTGTGTCCTAACTGTGGTGATGGCCACGGAAATCCACACACGTCAAAACCGATAGAACTGCAAACCTCAAGAAAAATGTCACCATCGCTGAGAACTTGAAACGTCTACCTGCCAGAGAACAAAAGCTTGAGAATCAGGTGAGCACGGGGTTGTGGAGAGCTGCAAAGAGATTTTAAATGAACTTTGAAAGCAATGGGGAAACGAAAGATTTTTAATCATGAGATTAAATCCTGATTAGATTTGGGTTTTATCAGGGTCATTCTCTTGACAGGATGGAAGACGGATGGGAGAGGGTTACATTGAAAGGAAAAAATCAATTAGTATTCTATTGTGAGAGATCAATTAAGGGCAGGAAATAATGATTTCAGCTCTGGACATTCTGAGTTAAAGACATTTATGGACATTGAAGCAAGATGTCTATAGGGGACTGAATAATACGTGCCTGATGCTCTGGAAAGAGGCCTGGGCTAAGAGTATGAATCTGATAGGTGAATTCGTACTTATGGGTGAAGTTGCTTTTAATGAATTGTGTGCAGGTTCGGGAGGACACAAGCAGTTTGGGAATGTGATGAAAGGGACCACAGTATCTAAAAAGAACAGAGAGAGGAAGAAAGCTGAGACAATATGACCAATGAAGGCAGGAAGAGAACCAGGAGAAAATGGCATC
The DNA here is from genome assembly GCA_006410675.1 of Oreotragus oreotragus. NCBI lineage: Eukaryota > Metazoa > Chordata > Mammalia > Artiodactyla > Bovidae > Oreotragus > Oreotragus oreotragus. The sequence goes on along the minus strand of SJYX01007270.1, from coordinate 512,727 downwards.
TCGGAGGAAAGGAGAGAGGATCCAAGAGGGCTGACCCTCGTGCTGAGAGCCTCAGCTATTATCAGAGGACCGACGGGTGAGCGACCCAGCCACTCCCAGAGCCAGGGAGTCATCTGCGTGTCCCCAGTCCACAGCCTCATCGCGCAGCTAAAGAGTCCGGGCCCTGGGAATGCTGGTCGGCTTGTTTGAGACACCATGGCTGGCTAATTCATGGGAAGTCCGTCACTGGCAACCAAAATTCATAGAGGCTGGAATGAAATAACTGGATTTTTCAACAAGTCTTCCATTAAAAATGTATAGTACATCTGTTTCAGTCAACACGTCTCATCATCCATTTTCCTTATGTCCACTTACAGGTGAAAACCCTACTCTGTTCCAAGCCAGGCGTAGGTCAGAACCGGGCTGACTGACTCAGTTCCATTTTTCTGCTTCTTTTTGAATGAATAATCACCAGCCTACCTGGAAACTTCATTCGCCTTTCTCTCCCCAAGTACTAGACCACAAACTTCACTTTTGAACCGGCCAGAAACTCCCCAAGTTTGGCTCCTATAGATTCCTCAGGTAGCTATGACAGAAACTGTATTTTGCCTCAGCCTTGACTTTTCCATTTTCTTTCCCCAAATACGTGTTACTTGCTATCCCTCCAGGGTACGGAGACTCTCTGACACATACAGAACTTCCTACAACCTGGGGTAAGTTATCCAGGCCTTCCAATCGCTCAGCAACTACCACACGGCTTTAAAAAAAAATCTCACGCGTGTTTCAAACCTGACATCTAATCTATTATACAACTTAAATTATTCTTTGCAGAAATGTTAAATGTCACACCATAGAGCCTGAGATTTTCAACTCACTCCATTATTCCCAGATAAATCTCAGTAAATGAATCTATAGATATATAGATATACATATACTCCCTGATGCTGGGAAACACTGAGGGCAAGAGGGGAAGAGGGTGGCAAAGGATGAGAGGTTAGATAGCGTCACTGACTTGAGCAAACTCCAGCAGATGGTGGAGGACAGGGAAGCCCGGCATGCTATAGTCCATGGGATCCCAAATATGGGAAATGACTTAGCAACTGGACAACAGTAACAAATATATATGTAAACACACACACACATATATAGCCAACACGTCAGATTTCCTCCCCGATATACAAATTTATTAAACATCAGATTTTGCTCAGCAAGTTTGGAAGAAAGAGAACAGCACCTTCAAACAGGTGACGACAGAATGGCTAGTCTAGAACTGAAGCTGGAGACACTTCAGTGCGTATGAAGCCGCTCAAGCTTTCCTTGGAAAAAGCAGGAATGAACGTTCCTTCCCGCAACATCACACCTTTGAGCAGTGACACTGATGTAAGCAAAAGCCAGTGAACAGCAAAACCAAGGTGGGCGGGAAACTGTGGGACGGGCACTGGATCTGACCCCAGCGTTTGAGACGCATCTCCATTCCAAAGGGCACATCCAGCCCCCGCTAGGCGTGGGGTTCTCTTAGTATAGCAGAGAGAGACTGCTTTATCTTTTAAGTTTACATGCATTTGGGAGGTTTTGTTTTTAATTAGAGCATAGCTGATTTCTAGTGTCTCAGGGGAACAGCAAAGTGATTCAGTTATGCATACACATACACGTTATTTTCCAGGTTCTTTTCTGCTGTTGAACACGGTGCCTTGTGCTATACAGTAGGTCATTGCTGCTTATCTATTTTATAATACAGTAATGGGAGTCTGATTTCATTTTTTTAAACAGTTGCTAAGTTGTTAGGACATAAATAGCTAATACGTTGTGCGGACCTAATGCCTCATACAGAGAGTGGGAAGGACGTGCTTTTGACTTAGGGGTTGCTGTGAAAAGTCGCTAGACTCGAGGCCAAGGACGAAGGGGGCACAGAAGTCTCCAAGCTCTGCTATCAACGCCCTGGCTTGGCACTGGGCCCGGGCGGGGGGCAGGGAGGGCCCCCAGGATGCCGTCTTGTTTTCCCTGCTGTTGGCACCTCACCCGCTTCTGCGGGGCCTGGACTTATCCATTCACGGAAGAGGCCTGCTCAGGAAACAGATGTGCAGGCTGCAGAGGAAACCCACAATCACCGCCCACGGGAACCAGCCCAGGCCTCCATTCATAAAAACGCAGCAAATCCAGGGCCCCGAGACAGCAGGGGAAAGACCAGTGCGGAAGATAAGGATAATGACGAACAAATAAAGCAGCTCACCAGAGAGGAAACAGAAACAACAATAATAACAATAAACCCAATTTGATCGTGAAAGATTAGAGAGGAAATGGCACTCATAAAATTAGAATTGGCCACGATTAGAAGAAGGAGGGGGAAGGAGAAAGAGAAGGAGGAAACAGCGTCCAAAGAAAGAAAGAGACGCTTGGAAATAAAATCGAGGCCACAGGATAAAAATGGGTAGAAACACGGAGCTGGCTATCTGGACAGTCCTCCTCCACTGTGTCGGCCAGACAGTCCACAGACGGGGTCAAAGCAACTCCTCAGATCCAGGAGCAAAACCGAACAGACAGGCGAACAACCGAAAACTGCAGAGTCGGGCAAGATCTGTCCGGAAGGGTCAGCCTGTCTAGTGAGATTCAGAGACGTTAGAAAGAAAGAATAAGAGAAACAGGTAAAGCATCGTCTCCAGGGCTGCACTTGCTGAGATCACGGTCCACCAAGGACCAAGCAGGAAGAAGAAATACATCCACATCCTGGTGACCTCTCAGAACACCAAACATGAAAGGAAAATTCTGAAACTTCCCAGGACAGAAAGTAGAAGAGAGGAATGTGTTGCGGGTGAACCATTGGCAGCGGCAGGAAGCTGAGAAATCTCACAAGAAGTTTAAAGGAACGCAGAAGGCCTTGGCCTCGGCTGGCGCTTCTTCGAGGGGTCAGCGTGAGTGACGTGGACTACATTGCCGTTGGGACAAGTTCAATCACACACCTGGTTTTGGAGAGGATAGAAGCTGCATGATTATAATATGATGTGCTGCCAGGGAGGGACAAGTACCTCGGGAAAGGAACTAGCTGCAGAAGAAGTGGGCACGTGCACCCTTTTGAAACTAAATACACACACATGCGCGTATGAACACATGTGTGTACAAAGACAGAGACGGTGGTGATGAGAAGGAGGAGGACGGACGGACAGACAGACAAATAGATGGCAGCATTCTAAAGGACGTACTGGGTGAAATAAATCAGAGAAAGACAAACAGCACACGATATCGCTCATAGGTGGAATCCAGAAAGAAATGATAAAAACGAACTTATTTGAAAAAGAGACTCCCAGACTTAGCAAACCGATGTACCGTTGCCAGAACAGACAGGCGAGGGGAGGGATCAACTGGCCGTTTGGGCCTGACATACACGCACGACCACATACGTGAAATCGGGACCCCACAAAGACCTACCGCGTAGCAAAGGGAACGCCACACGGCGTTCTGTAGCAGCCTCAATGGGAAACAATTTGAAAGAGAATAGAGGTGTATGTATTTGCATAGCTGAATCACTTTGCTGTGCCCCTGAAACCAGAGCAACAATGCAAATCAACTCTGCTCCGACGTAAAATAAAAACATGAATAAATGAACATTTAAAAATAAATAAAAGGACACAGAGCAGACAGGTTGGAAGAGGGAGAACATTAAGCACTCACCTGTGTCCGACTCTCTGTGACCCCGTGGACTCCAGCCCCCCAGGCTCCTCCGTCCATGGATTCTCCAGGCAAGAACACTGGAGCGGGCTGCCACGCCCTCCTCCGGGGCTCTCCCCGCCCCAGGGATGGAACCCGCGTCTCTTGCGTCTCCTGCACGAGCAGGCGGGCTCCTTACCACTAGCACCCCCTGGGGAGTCCACAGCTCACTGTCTACACCATCGTTCTCCTCGCCCTCCGGAACTTCCCCATCAGCAGTGGGGCCAGCTGTCCTTCGGTGTGAAAAGCAGTTGAAAAAAAATGTCTCCAAACACGATGGAACATTCTAGATCATCTTGGGAGAAGAGAGCACGAGGGAGAATCCCCAGTCACCCTCCCCTGGCTTTCTGTCCCGGGGATGCCCCTCAAATAGGGGGGCCTGTGGGGTGGACAGACGCCAAGCAGGGAACCACAGCCAGAAGCCCCAGGATGGCCTGGTTCTGCATCCATGGAGAAACCACGGCAGGGGAGGAAACTGGCCTGATTCTCAGCTGCCCTGGGTTAGAGGCACAGGCCAAGGTGAGCGACATATTCCCCCCTCTTGCAGGTGGCTTTCTGATGCTCAGACGAGTTCATCACACAAAAGCCTCTCGCAGACACAACCTCACACATGCAGCGGGCAGGGCCCGGATGCTCCAAGGGCCACACAGCCAACCCTCACGTTCTGAGCAGAGACCTGAGTCAGTTCTCTGGCGGCTGGCCCCCTTCAAAACCTTCCCTTGGCTAGTTGACCAGGATCTCACTTTAGAAAATGTATCAGCTCAGTGCAGTCACTCAGTCATGTCCGACTCTTTGCGACCTCATGGACCGCAGCACGCCAGGCCTCCAGGTCCATCACCAGCTCCCAAACTCATTCCAGTGTGAGTCAAAGACTCTTTTCTGAAATGTAATCAACAAGCATCTGCAGAAGAAACCAGGATAAGAAGTACAATTCAAGTCTTGTTGTTGCCTCTGTCTCTCAAAAGAAAAAAAAAAAAAAGCAGCCATTTTTGGCATATAAATTTTATTTCAAAACATCTGATCCTGAGACCAAAAAAAAGATTTTTTTTTTAATGCATCAGGACAGTCATCAACAGGGTATAAGCTTTCCACAAGATGCCACCCCTACCGTGGATGGTGCTTTAATCATCTGTCCTTGGAAAAGGATGAACACAAAGTCAAGTCCTAAATATTGAATATTACTGAATTGAATATAACCTTGAGTATTGTTATATAAACAAAATCCGTCTCGAGCATCAGAAAACACTTAAGAATTAAGAATGTGTTTTTAATGCCCATAAAAAAAAATATAGCAAAGCAAGTGGGTGTAAGGGGGAGTGTTTAAAGCTGATAGACACTCTCCCCTCTAAGTCTCCCCCGAGCCCACTATTCTGAGTCTTGGGTCCCTGGGGAGGACACTTTGTTTTCTTCCACGTTCTGACATCATCTGATGCAACCTGATGCAAAACGACCCGCTTCTTGTCACAGGAGAAACTGAAACAGAGGCGGAGATAACTCTGTCCCAGGAGAGTCTCTGGGAGCGGATTGGGGGAGGCCAGAGGGCGAGGGTGGGGCCAACAGCCACCCACAGCTCAGGGGAGTGGTGGTTCCTCTGAAAAGCAGGATCCGTCTTTAAAGAGTGGGAATCCTTGCAGGTGGGGGTCATAACACAAACCTTCGGATAAAAAGCCAAGGCTTATTTCAGGACGTCTGAGTGACTGCTCCACAGGTCATGGGAAGAGGGCTTGGAGCAGAGCATAGGTAGAAATAAGATCCCCTAAGAAGGGAGAGACGGCTTCCCTGGTGGGCTCAGACCGTAAAGAATCTGCCTGCAATGCTGGAGACCCAAGTTCGATCCCTGGGTCAGGAAGACCCCCCAGAGAAGGGAATGGCAGCCCACTCCAGTATTCTTGTCTGGAGAATC
>SJYX01007270.1:486845-504628 GCA_006410675.1 Oreotragus oreotragus | reverse complement strand
AGTGTACAGACTGTTCATACAGATTTGGGCAGCAAAAAATCTTAGTGAGTAAACTTTGCCACACTGGGAGCTTCATGTTTCAGTGCATTCAAATATCTGGGGAAGTAAGGAATCAAATTGGTAATCGCACTTTACACTCAAAGCCTAAAGTACATCGCTGTGTTTATAAAGTGTGACTAGTTACAGTAGGTACTGCTGCTGCTGCTAAGTCACTTCAGTCGTGTCCGACTCTGTGTGACCCCACAGACGGCAGCCCACCAGGCTCCCCCATCCCTGGGATTCTCCAGGCAAGAACACTGGAGTGGGTTGCCATTTCCTTCTCCAATGCAGGAAACTGAAAAGTGAAAGTGAAGTCGCTCAGTTGGCCCTGGAAATACCAATTCTTTCTTCACAGGCTATTGAGGCATCCTTTAAGAATTGAGTATTTTTCATGTTTCTATTCGGGATGAAATCAACCACACTCAGCCTCAGTCTGTAGCTAAGACACAGGTGAGTAAACCAGATAGGGTGAAATTATTGTGATGTAATGCCTGGAAGGTGGGAAGTGCCTCTCAGAGTCCTGGAACTGGAAGGAATTATGCACAGGAAGGTGCTCTGAGGAGGCTCCAGCTAAGGACTGAGTTAAATGTCCTGACGCTCAACTTACAAGTTAAAAAATAACAAGGGTCCTCCCTTTTCTCAGCTTCTTTAATTGAAGTATTTTCTACCTGGGAGGCCCCTTTTGAAATGCAACACTCCTGGCAGCGGTCACGCCTTAAATGATCAGCTGACACTTTCTGAGTGATTGGCCAACAGCCCAGGGAGAGAAAGAAAGACCGGGATGCAGGCACAGTGCCTGGGGGCGGGGGGAGCAGGGGGAAAGGCAGGGAGAGCGTGCTTGATAACCAGACTCCAATCAAGAGTCTCTGGTGCAGTCCAGACTCCTAACCTCGCGGTGCTGAGCTTCGACCGAAAAGATAAACGGCAGCTCCTGTGTTGCTATGCAAGACAGTTCAGCACGTCCAGATCGTCTCAGAAGCAACGCGAATCTGCGTAAGGGGGCCTGGCAGGAAGGCAAGCAACATCAGCCCTAAAAACAACGGGAAAATATGACTTTTGCCTTCAAATACACTTAGACGATCCCTGAGGGGTGTACCCTGGAGATCAGACTTCAGAAGTAACACAAACGTGTGTTAAGTAAAGGTATTTGTTTGTTGTCCTTCAGCCGATAGGTCGCGTCCAACTCTGTGACCCCTGGACTGCAGCACACCAGGCTTCCCCGTCCTTCACTGTCCCCCGGAGCTTGCTCAAGCTCATGTCTGCTGAGTCGGTGAGGCCACCCAACCATCTCATCCCCTGTCACCCCCTTTTCCCTTTGCCTTCAATCTTTCCCAGCATTAGGGTCTTCTCCAATGAGTTAGCTCTTAGCATCAAGTGGCCAAATTATTGGAGCTTCAGCTTCAGCATTAGTTCTTCCAATCAACATTCAGGGTTGATTTCCTTTAGGATTGACTGGTTGGATCTCCTTGCAGTCCAAGGGACTCTCAAGAGTCTCCTCTAGCACCACAATTCAAAAGCATCAATTCTTTGGTGCTCAGCCTTCTTTAGGGTCTAACTCTCACATTCGTACATAACTACTGAGAAAACCATACCTTTGACTAGATGGACTTTGTCAGCAAGCCTTTGCTTGTTTTCCTTTTTAATGGCAAAACTCTCCAGTATTCTTGCTGTGAAAACCCGGTGAGCAGAATGACAAGGTGAGGACGTAGCCAACAGAATAGCCAGTACAGAGAAACCTACATCCTGAAGACTCGTCAGATTCTTCTAATGCTGAAACTGAGATGCTCTACCACAAACTGTTGCTGAAGACTTTGAAAAATAAATTTCTCTTCTGCTTAAGAATCTATTTTTTAAGTTCTTACATAGTAACCAAAAAATTGTTTTCCTTGTGATGAAAACTTTCAAGATCTACTGTTCTAGCAGAAAGAAGTCATGCCATTTGCAGCAAGGTGGCTGTAACTAGAGATTAAGAGTACTAAGTGAAGTCAGAAAGAGAAAGACAAATGCCTCCTGATGCCACTTGTACGTGGAATCTGAAGAATGTCACAAGTGAGCTTGTCGATGAAGCAGAAACAAGCGCAGAGGCCAGATTTGCGGTTGTCAGGGGGAGGGACAGTGGGGGAGGGGAGGATGGGGAGTTTGGGATTAGCAGAGGGAGGCTACTGCATATAGAATGGATAAACAATAAGGTCCTCCTATATAGCACAGGAGACCATATTCAATCACCCATAAAAATCATAATGGAAAGGAATGTGAAAAACAATATATATACACACACATATATTTATAACTGAATCACTTTGCTATACAGCAGAAATTAATACAATGCTGTAAATTGACTGCTGCTGCTAAGTCACTTCAGTCGTGTCCGACTCTGTGTGTCCCCATAGACGGTAGCCCACCAGGCTCCCCCGTCCCTGGGATTCTCCAGGCAAGAATACTGGAGTGGGTTGCCATTTCCTTCTCCAATGCATGAAAGAGAAAAGTGAAAGTGAAGTCACTCAGTCTGTCCGACTGTTAGCGACCCCATGGACTGCAGCCCACCAGGCTACTCCGTCCATTGGATTTTCCAGGCAAGAGTACTGGGGTGGGGTGCCATTGCCTTCCCCAGTAAATTGACTATACTTCAATAAATTAAAAAAAAAAAACTCTCTAGCAACTTTCAAGTATGCAATACAGCAACTTTAATTATAGTTACCACTCTTCTGGGCTTCCCTGGTGGCTTAGATGGTAAAGCAACCACCTACAATGCAGGAGACCCAGGTTCCTTCCCCAGGTCGGGAAGATGCCCTGGAGGAGGGCATGGCAACCCACTCCAGTGCTCCTGCCTGGAGAACCCCCTGGACAGAGGAGCCTGGCGGGCTCCAGTCTGTGGGGTTGCAGGCAGTTGCACATGACAACTGACTGACACACAGACACACACCATGCTTTACATGACATCCCACGTCTAAATATGAAGTCTACTTTTAACTTTTCTTAGTACCCTGGCTACAGTTTTCATGCATTACCTTCAAGCATCTGCCTGTATTGATGGATTAACGGCAGAAGCTCGTCACAGTGCTTTCTTGGAACCACACCACCCAGAGAAAACAACTTGTTGAGATTTCTTTTCGTACTTTTCCTGTAGACTTCGTGGAAGCAATAGTGGCAAGTGAGCTTTTCAAAGTTTGATTGGGTCTGTAACTGCTTTGGTCCACCCTAATGGCCCTAAATATCACCAAAACTTGCTGAGCACGGGCGTTGTAAACACATATTTTGTGAATATTAGCTCCATGCATGATCATGGCAGCATACGCAGCAAAGATAGAAGATGCCAGAAGGAGCAGCCTCCCAACTCTACTTCCCCATCCATCTGTGTCCCTGTCACCAAGGACCTTCTCACTTTTGCTAACAAGTACCAAAGCAGACCTGCATTTTAATTCTTTTTCCTTATTGTCAACTTCAGATGACCATATTCATGAGCAACGAAGGGTCAAAACAGTTAGTATCCTTAGACAAGCTCTGCTGTCGTTCAGTCACTACATCATGTCTGACTCTTTGTGACCCCACGGACTGCAGCACACCAGCCTTCCCTGTCCTCCACTATCTCCTGGAGCTTGCTCAGATTCATGTCCATTGAGTCAGTGATGCCATACAACCATCTCATCCTCTGTCGCCCCCTTCTCCTCCTGCCCTCAATCTTTTCCAACGAGTCGGCCCTTTGCATCAGGTGGCTAAACGACTGGAGCTTCAGCTTCAGCATCAGTCCTTCCAGTGAATACTCAGGGTTGATTTCCTTAAGGATGAACTGGTTGGATCTCCTTGCAGTCCAAGGGACTCTCAAGAGTCTTCTCCAGCACCACAGTTTGAAAGCGTCGGTTCTTCAGCACTCAGCCTTCTTTATGGACCAAGTCTCACATCTGTACATGACTACTGAAAAAACCATAGTTGTGAATATGCAGACATTCGTTGGCAAAGACAAGCATTAGAATCACTTGAAAGTGAGCTGTAAGAGAAATGATGTTTGTTCTTTAAGCTTTAGTCCAGCAGACGCAGCTGAGCTCCTTCTGTGTAGCAGACAGCAAGCATGCAAAGACAGTCATTGCCCTTTCAGAGCAGCACCACGTGGCTGCAGGCAACCTGGGTCTGACTCATGAAATAATTGGTGATGTTGGGACTCTGTTGAGAAACACTACTAAGGATCAGGAGAGGTGACTTATAATCTCCGTGTTGCCAGTTCCCAGATATGCAACTTCAGACAAGTCGCAGTGCCTGCCTCACAGGGTTTTCCCCATAAGATGTGCCATTTGGCCACCGTGAGATGGTTCCTTTCTCATCCAGATTTTTCTGGTTCCATGTGAGTCAAGGCTAGTTCTGTTCAGTTCAGCTCAGTCGCTCAGTCGTGTCCAACTCTTTGTGACCCCACGAACCTCAGCACGCCAGGCCTCCATGTCCATCACCAACCCCCAGAGCATATTCAAACTCATGTCCATTGAGTCAGTGCTGCCGACCATCCATCTCATCCCCTTCTCCTCCTGCCCTCAGTCTTTCCCAGCATCAGGGTCTTTTCCAGTGAGTTGGCTCCTCGTATCAGGTAACCAGAGTACTGGAGTTTCAGTTTTAGCATCAATCTTTCCAGTGAACACCCAGGACTGATCTCCTTTAGGATGGACTGGTTGGCTCTCCTTTCAGTCGAAGGGACTCTCAAGAGTCTTCTCCAAAACCACAGTTCAAAAGCATCAATTCTTTGGCACTCAGCTTTCTTTATAGTCCAACTCTCAACACCCATACACGACTACTGGAAACACCATAGCCTTGACTAGACGAACCTTTGTTGGCAAAGTGATGTCTCTGCTTTTTAATATGCTGTCTAGGGTGGTCATAATTTTCCTTCCAAGGAGTAAGCGTCTTTTAATTCCACGGCTGCAGTCACCATTCACGGTCCATTCAGGGAGAAACCAGGNACTCTTGCCTGAGCAATCCCATGGACAGAGGCCTGGAGGGCTACAGTCTGCGGAGTCTCAAGGTCAGGCATGACAGTGATTGAGCACACAGAACACACTTGCATTAGATACCCTGCTCGGTGGGTTTCATTCAGTCCTCCAGCCCACTCACGCCAGAGTACATTCTTAAGGAACTCTAGAACACAGAGGAAAAGGAGGAGGCTTTACAAACTCCCCAAGAGGAAGAGGTCAATTCGGAAGGTCAGAAGTTACGATGGTTTTGGACTTCTGGACAGTAACGCTGGAAGTTAAAAAGCAGTGGTGAAAGTCACTGATGAGTATTAACACTAGTAAGTACAACTTTAAGGAGAAAAAGAAAAGTTGCATAGCCTCAAAATATCTCCCCCCATATATTTACTAACTATTGTGGTGTCAGATTCCACACCACGGGAGTTCTGGCAGGCACGTGCTCTCACCACGATCCAAACACACAGACCATCCAGCCCAGCTCACAGGATGTCCAGGGACTTCCCTGCTGGTCCAGTGGCCAAGACTCCATTCTCCCAATGCAAGAGACTTGGGTTCAATCCCTGGTCGGGGAACTAGATCCCACTTGCCATACTAAAGATCCTGCATGCTGCAATGAAGATCAAAGACCCCACATGCAGCAACTAGGACCCAGTGCAGCCAAATAATTAATTTATTAAATATATATATATATCCTCAAATTAGTTTATATTCCTCCCCCAAGGAGGCAAAGCTTAATTCCCTTCTCTTTGACTGTGGGCTGGATTTATTAACTCACTCAGTGGAAAAAGAATATTAGTGACTTCACAGAGGAAAGCAGACACCGCCTTAAGCAGGTGATCAAGAGAGCATCACCAGTAACACATCACGCTGATATCACGCATCCTCTGATACGACACAATGAGGAGGTCCTTTTCACCTCTGTGCTCTTATTCCCCCAAATCCAAAACCCAAGTGTCAACGTGAGAAAACATCAAGAGAACCTCTATAGAGGGACATTCTGCAGAATATTGACCACTCTTCTTCAAAAATGTCAGTTATTAAAAAACAAGGAAGATGGCACAACTGTCACAAACTGAAGGCATCTGAGGCGACATGAGGAGCAACTACAATCTGTACCCTGCATCCGATCCTGGGACAAAGGATGTGAGTGGAGAAGCTGGAGAAATAGGACTCAAGTCTGTGTTGCAGTTCACTGTAGTATTAACAGTCAATATTGGTTTCTCAGTGTTGACACATGTGCATGGTTATGTAAAATATTAACATTAGAACAGAATTCTGGCACTCTGCACTATCTTTGCAACCCTTCTATCAATCTGTAATCCTTTCAAAAGTTAAAAAAAAAATCTTCTCCAAAACCACAGTTCAAAAGCATCAATTCTTTGGCACTCAGCTTTCTTTATAGTCCAACTCTCAACACCCATACACGACTACTGGAAACACCATAGCCTTGACTAGACGAACCTTTGTTGGCAAAGTGATGTCTCTGCTTTTTAATATGCTGTCTAGGGTGGTCATAATTTTCCTTCCAAGGAGCAAGCGTCTTTTAATTCCACGGCTGCAGTCACCATTCACGGTCCATTCAGGGAGAAACCAGGAGGGTTCGTGCCTACAGCACCTGTCACTCGTCAGGTGGGTGACATGAACTACACTCCTTAAACCAACTCAGTTCTGTTCGAATGCTCTCTCTTCTGAAGGTGCGCAGTTTAGGATCTAAACTGCTAAGGGACACAAATTCTTTAAACATAGAGTTCAATCACTCAGTCATGGACTGTAGCCCTCCAGGCTCTTCTGTCCGTGGAATTCTCCAGCAAGAATACTGGAGTGGGTAACCATTCCCTTCCGCAGTGGGTCTTCCTGATCCAGGGATCATACTCGGGTCTCCTACATTGCAGGCAGATTTTGGAAGGCTCAACTTCTCATTATGTAAAAAGATCAAAATATCACATCGGTTGAGGGAAATGGATAATGAGGACCAATATAGCCCCTGGTTAGTACAAGAATTCCACAGAATCCACAGCAACAGTAATTCAGCTGATCGTTTTTGATCTCAGTTCAGTTCAGTTCAGTCGCTCAGTCGTGTCTGACTCTTTGTGACCCCATGGACTGCAACAGGCCAGGTTTCCCTGTCCATCACCAACTCCTGGGGCTTACTCAAACTCACGACCATCGAGTCGCTGATGCCTTCCAACCATCTCATTCATCCTCTGTCGTCCCCTTCTCCTCCCATCTTCAATCTTTCCCAGTAGCAGGATCTTTTCCAATGAGCTGGCTCTTTGTATCAGGTGGCCAAAGTACTGGAGTTTCAGCTTCAGCATCAGTGCTTCCAATGAATGTTCAGAACTAAACATTTGATCTAGGTAACAAAAAATGAGAGGTAGTCTATTGCTGTTAGATTTTGGACTTTAAACAATTTCAGGGGAAACTTCTATCAGTTAGTCATATAAATACTATACCTCTATGCCTATTTCTCTGAATCTCTCTATGAAAGCCTTTGTCTGGAAGATCAGTAAATCTTAGAGAAAGCAGTAAATGTTGAACAATCTGAAAAAGCAAGTCAGAGAAACCCACTTACAAAGGCTTCCATTCTGCCCAAAACGGATGTATTTGTGAGGAATACGGCTGACATGACATTCTGAAAGTGGGGGACACCCAGCCTACAAGATCTGCTTTTCAAAGCTTCCATCTGTCCCCACGGCCATTTCTAGGCCTGCCAAGAGGAAAAGATGTTCTTCAGCTGCCTGGATGAGGGGTCTCAGAAGGGAACCTGAGACCCTCCCCTTCCACGGAAGCCTGGAGCCCGGCCACCCGCCACCCCAGGCCCACAGGACGGCCAGGAAGCCACACTGCTTCCAGGCAGCCTCACTTGTGCGCTGTAAACACTGACCTGCTTGTTAGGAGGGGCCTGCCTGGCAGCTCACTCACTTCCCTCGGGACCCAAACCCTCTGTCGCCAGAAATATCAACAACCCTGTGTGCCCATCAGCTCCAAGGCGATGACTTATGGATGAGAAGACCCTTTTCATTCTAACAGATTCCCCTGCTATTTGGAGACTAGGAAGGAGGATTCCTACTTAATTTAACACCCCCCAGAACACTGCACTGAGTTGAAAATATCGTTGTTTTGACGACAAAGTTGACATTTCAAACAGAGGAGCAGCTCACGGTGGGGACGCCTTGGGCTCCGACCCAGGAAATTGGAAGGATTTCATGCAGCTGGGCCGCGTGCTGGGCCCCAGAGCCCAGCACGGAATGTGCTTTCCTACCTCATCTCTGCCTCCAGGCTGGGTGGGCTTGGGTGAGCTTCACCATCTCTAAATCTCATCAGCTCCTGAAGCATAAAGATCACTAGGAGGTTTATATGCGACAGTGCATTGAAGCGTTTTGCTCTGTACCTTAGAGGCTTACAGTGCGTGGCATATCTATAAAATTATAATTGTTATTAATACTAAAAAGCCCCCAAAGGGGGCGTTCTCAGTTCCCTATTGATTTGGCAAAACAGCCTCAGTAGTTTCTGGAACTTGATTCACGGTTGACCGTGAACTACGGGAAGGGCAAAAAGATGAAATTCCTTAAAATGTAAATCTCAAGGGTATGGAGTAGAATCAAAGAACCCTATGAAACTGAGCACAAATCATGCTTTGTTTTAGAAGAAAACTGGGTTTGAATCACCAACCTAAATATTTCAATACACATTTGAGAGACACATGTTTTCTTGGAATGATAAAATATGTATTTTGCAAAAAAAAAAAAAAAAAAATAGAAAGCACATCCCAAAGGACTGGAATGTATATGTTTCCGTGGGCTCTTCGATCTTTGCTGCGGCATGCAGGCTGTTTCCCTGCAGCATGTGGGGTCCAGTTCCCTGGCCCCTCTGCACTGGGAGTGCAGTCTCGGCCACGAGACCACTGGGGAGGTCCCTCGAATCTGTTTCTGAATGCTGTTATCCATCCATGCAGCCCGCACTTATGGAGACACATCACCACTGTGCTGATCACCAGGGCAAATCCCCGTCTATACTTAGGGGTTAGTTTTGCACTTGGAATTCACAGGTGATCTCACGTACCGACTGTGTACTGAGTATTAAACAGTTCTCAGAACCTCGTAAGAACTAGGAGAAGAGAGAGCCTACTGCCTTTGGAGGAGGGAATTAGTGCCAGGTGCAGTATTTGTAATAAATGTTGATGGAATCCAGAACAAGAGTTTGCCTTTGGGATGAACAGGTGAATTGGTAGGACCTGTGGCAACAAGGGTCATGAACTCCTGGGCAGGGTCTGGTCAAGGGTAGGATAAAGGGCCGGCCACTCATCAGGGACCCTCAGCTTCCCACTGCAACACCGCTCACCGTGGGCAATGGGTCGGCCTTGGAAGAGCGGACCTCGTCAGCTGCACCAAGGTCAGACCTGAGAAGCCAAAGAACAGCAGTGCGCCAGACCTGGCGTCAGGTCACACACAGCCCAGAGCAGAGGCCAAGTCCTCCGCCAACCGAAATTCTGCAGACAGCCCGCTCACCCCCAGCTGGCGCCGGAGGACCAGAGTTTACCACCTGTTGGAGAGAGTGTCTGATTTTGCTCCAAATATCTGAAGATACGTTTGAAGCCAGAGTGCCCGAGTCACCTGGCCACGTTTCCACATCCACGCACCGGTTGCTCAGGGTCAACCCGGCAGGCACCGGGGCCTGGGGGGACAGAGAGAGACATCCAGAGTCTCCCTTCCGTCTGCAGTGCAGACCATGTGCCGGGGACGAAACACGAAACAGAGTTACTCAGATTCCACTGCTAAATGTGAACCCTGAATGGAGGCCCCCTTGTCCCCCAGGTTATCAGCTAAAGAGAAGGGGCTCAGCCATGTGACAAGGTGGAAGCTCTGACAGCTGACCTTCTGGTCTCAGAGGCTGGAAAGGGCCAGGGGCTGGTAGGGGCAGGGGAGGGCCCCCTGAAGAGAAGGGGGGGCTTCTCTACAGCAGGGCTTTGAAGGAGAAGGGTCCGTGTAGGCAAAGCGGAAGGGTAGTCCTTCAGAACCAGCACCACCCCCCGAATCTAAAACCAGCCTCCCCATTTCTCATCACTCTCTGTCGCCATCGTTTACCCCTAAGATTCTGTGCAAATGAAAAACATTACAAGCAATCGGTAATTAGAGATAATTGCTTCAGTGGAAGGGATTTT
The DNA here is from genome assembly GCA_006410675.1 of Oreotragus oreotragus. Taxonomy (NCBI): domain Eukaryota; kingdom Metazoa; phylum Chordata; class Mammalia; order Artiodactyla; family Bovidae; genus Oreotragus; species Oreotragus oreotragus. The sequence continues at coordinate 494,476 of SJYX01007270.1, read as the reverse complement.
TGTTTTCCTAACCTCCCCTCTCTGCAGAAAGGCAGCTCTCGGTTGCATCTGCTGTGGGAAGACTTTGCTCCGCTTACTTTAAAGAAGTCACTGTTTGATTGGGTTTCTTGTCCTCGATATGTCAGCCCCGGACTCTTGCCTCTCCGTTCCAGGAAGGAAAAATAAAAGAACAAGGCTCTTTACATATCAGAGCGATGGTTGCTTACATATACAGCCTCAATATTTCATACAACAGCCGCTTAGGAAAATGCGCAAGGCCCCCCCAGCTGGCAGCTTTGGCTTGGCAGGTGCGCCCCAGTGAACCAACCACTTCTGATTTGTCTGCAGCTCGCCTGGTTCTTCTGGCCGCGCTGCACCAGTGTGTTTTTATTTCAAAAGGTCACGCACCTCTTCCACGGTTCAAAGGGGCCACTTTGTTCATTTAAAGGGTGACTGTAATGATATATGAAGACACAGCCAAGGACAATGAGCTAGAATTGTGGGCAAAGCGTGTAGGAAAACCTGGGAGCACAAACCACAAAACACGCAGAAAATAAATTGAAATATTATTCCTTCATTTTAAAAAAGTGAAAAACACAACATTTCTAAACCACACTGTAAGAGTTTTACTCTGTACTAAAATTAATAATCACACGTGCTATAAATACCTCACTTATCTCTTTAATCCATATTCTGCATTGGCTCCATATTCTAGCTGCCGGCTCGATTTAACTAACCTGTCGCAAATGAAAACAGAGATTTATATAAATTTGGCTTGTACACAGATTGTGATGGAGTCTACAACTAAACTTAGGCCTTATTTGGTCAACTGAACAGTGATGTATCTTTCCCACCTCCGTGGCAGGAGATGAAGGGGGCCTAATGAAACGGTCGTAAGTGACTGTTACGAAGGTAAAGTTGCACTGCTCTCCATACGACAGGCCAGCTGACCAAAACACCAGTTGCTGGTACAAGGAATAGCGATTTTATTTAGAAAGCCAGTCAGCTGAGACAACGGGGGACTAGCACCCCAAAGACCCATTTTCCCTGAGTTAGAATTCAGGCTTCTTTTATGCTAGAAGGGGAGGGGTCAAGTCCTGGTTCTGGTCAGCCTTCAGGAGCGATGTGTCCGTTGCTTCCTGCCTGCGTCCGTTCACAGGTGGGCCAGGTCAGGATGTCTCCTGTGAGCCGAACAAAGGTATTTTAGCTTAGCCCTCATTACCTGGGAGGCAGGGTTCCCAGAGATGGGCCTCTGTAGAATTTAAACTTGCAGGCAACACTCCTTTACTGGTAAACTTGGAACAGGATACAAAGGTTCTTCCCTAGGGAATTCCCTGGTGGTGCGGTGGATAAGGATCTGCCTGCCAGTGTAGGGGACATGGGTTCGATCCCTGGTCTGGGAAGATTCCACATGCCTCAGAACAACTCAGCTCACAAGCACGGAGCCAGCCGGGCCGTAGGGCCCACGAGCCGCAGCTACGGAGCCCCTCTGCCTGGCGCCTGTGGTCCGAAACAAGAGAAGCCCCCCCAGGGAGCAGCTCGAGCGCTGCAACTAGAGAGAGCCCTTGCCCAGCAGCGAAGACCCAGCCAGACCAAAATCAATCGACAAAGTCCCTCTGTTTAAAAAAGAAGACAATGAAAAGGTTCTTCCCTGTAACGTGAATAGCTTCCCCGTCTCCCATGGGTCAGCCCACTTCCAGTGAACAAAAACTCAGCTGTGGCTCCACTGCCTTTCTCGTTACTCAGAAAAGACCCCTCTCATAGCAAGGATGAGGGCAAGTGCTTCTCAAATATAACAGGCTTACTGGATACACTCGTGCTTGACGGAAACGTGGCTTGGCCAACCATAGGCTACGTTCAGGTAACACGGTGGCTGTCCCTTGGTTGCACCGTATTAAGATATTTGATTTACATGAGATTTTTATCATCAGACTGCTGTGGTTTTCACAGATGTTTGGCCTGTAAAAATGCTGATGTTAACAATGTATCTGTGCTGCCATCCACCTGTATTTATGGAGACCACGAGGCAGAAAACAGAACCACTCGGGGCCGAAAAGAATTTGAATGAGCTCCACCACTGACTGTCGTGGAGCTTTCCAGTCCAGTCCTTTCTGAGCCTGGCCTTCCTCTGGTGTGAAAACGCAGGCGCTATGACCCAGGGCAGAGCTGGTGGGACCGCCAAGCTCACGTGGATGGAAGAAGGGCTGAGCGCGCTGCCTGGCAGGACAGACACGCTGACCCCTCGGTGGGGCTCATCGGCGCCCTGCCCCTCAGAACCCCCCACCCCACATGGTCCCAGTGGCAAACACAAGCATTGACAGGTGTGTGTCTGACCCTTGGGCAGGAGTGCTGGGCTGGGAGCAGAAGTCAGGCACCTCAACATCTGTATTTATCCACCAACTGACACCCTGCCGTCTCTCCCCAAGCTCAGCCTGAATATGGGGGTGGGGGGGGAGGGGAAGCCCACGCTCCCTTCTGGGAGGGAGTACAGAGGCCCGGTGGACACAAATGCAAATGCACCAGGGTAATTACCACCAAGCGCTGCCAGCCAAGCCTTTCCTGTTACTTACGGGCTCAGCTGAAGCAGGCCCTGTTCACAAACACAGCATCCACGCCAGGACTTGGACCCAACAGCACCTCGAGCACAAACCAGAACAAACGGCACTAATTTGTTCGAACCCCAAATAGAGCCAAATTTGAAGCTTTTATTTTTGAAGCCGCTAGTAGCAGAGACCCACAGCTTCAAAAACACCAGGAAAAGAGCCTCAACCAGACATTATGACAGGAAAGACGCCTGGAATCGACTTCAGTGTGAAAGTGCCATGGCGTTGTTACTCTCCTTCCTAAACTGCTGGATCCATTATTAAAATGGCAGCCTACGGCATCTGACGGCCCCTGCGTGGTGCCACACTTTATTTACCCCAAGATCTCTCGATCAAGTGGAGACATAATCAGTGTGATCCATTTAGGGATTTCTACAATATCTATTCCTGTGACACATTAAATCTATGTCTCTATAAGAGAAGTAATTGATTTTTTTTCCCAAAGCAGGATTTTTTTTTTTTTTTTTTTTCAGTTCCAAGAACAGCTGAGGGCTGCAGAACTGAGCAGATGGCCCTACGGAAGAATCTGCTTGGTAGATAAGATAGTTTATAAGAAATATTGTACATCCTGAATAACTGTCAGACTAGGTCACTTTCGCTATTGGATTGGACTATACCAAAATATTTAAGGTCTCAGGTTTTCTAGAGTTCACAGTAACTCTCCTGCCTAGACCTTGACTTAAGCCTGGATTTTCCCTCATTCACGGCACCTGGCCTGTGACCGCATCTGGGGATCCAGTCGTTACTGTCCTGACTGCACTGGGGTCTTTACACCACGTCTGGCCTGAGTGAAAGGTGGTTGCTGTTGCTTCCATCACTCAGCCGTGTCTGACTCTGTGACCCCATGGACTGCAGCACGCCAGGCTGCCCTGTCCTTCACCACATCCCAGAGCTGGCTCAGATTCATGTCCATTGAGCCAGTGATACTGTCTAAACATCTCATCCTCTGTCGTCCCCCTCTCCTCCTGCCCTCAGTCTTTCCCAGCATCAGGGTCTTTTCCAGTGAGTCAGCTCTTTGCATCAGGTGGCCACAGTACTGGAGCTTCAGCTTCAGTATCAGTCCTTCCAATGAAGATTCTGGGTTGATTTCCACTAGGATGGACTGGTTTGATCTCCTTGCAGTCCAAGGGACTCTCAAGAGTCTTCTCCAGCACAGTTCAAAAGCATGAATTCTTCAGGGCCCAGCCTTCTTTATGCTCCAACGCTCACAATTCTTACATGACTGTTGGGAAAACCGTAGCTTTGACCATATGGACCTTTGTCGGCAAAGATGTCTAGCGGGTGCTGTCCAGGTTCTGGGTAGTAGATGCCTAAAGACAGGGTTCAAAGACTTAGCCAAGCCCTGAAGCAGAATATGACTAAGTGACTTTGCAAATGCTCAGAAAAGCACAGCAAGTTGTTTATCTGAGAAAAGAGATGCTCCTTACAAAAAAAAGAACGCTATCTTGATCCAAGAAAACGGTAGAGTACCTCCACGCTGCTGTGATGGGCAGCCTCTACCTTGAACGGCAAATTTGCAGATTAATGAAGACAGTAAAATATGGCACGTCCTGCTGCCTCCAGGTGCAATATTTTATTCATGTCAGAGCTGTGGGAGCCTTGATTTATACGGACTTTCATTAATAGGCAAAATTCAATGTGAAGGATTCACCTCCGGGCTCCCTTAAATTCAACACTCGGTCAAACGTGATGGGTGTGCCCCCTACTAAGGTGATACTTCCCAAGAAGACAAAGAAAAAACAGGGGGACAGGAAAGACAAGCAGGTTAAAAAGGTGGTCTGGTGAAACCATTTGAGCTGCTGGAAGAAATTCTGCAGATCCCAGCGTGGCCCTGACTGTCCCAGCCATAGAGCAGCGCTGGTCTACGGCGGAGTCGTTTTACTTCATTTCTTAAAAGCTGTACTCTCAAGTTGTTGGGGTTTTTTGGGGTATACTTGATTTACAGTGTTGAGGTGATTTCTGGTGTATAGCACAGTGACTCAATTATATGTATATATTTTTTTCCATTGTGATTTATTGCTGTGTTCGGTTGCTTAGGCGTGTCCACCTCTTTGCAACCCCATGGACTGAAGCCCGCCAGGCTGCCCTGTCCTTCACTGTCTCCCGGCGTTTGCTCCAACTCATGTCCATTGAGTTGGTGATGCCATCCAACCATCTCATCCCCTGTTGCCCCCTTCTCCTCTTGCCCTCAGCCTGTATTAATGTAATATATCATGTAATAAAGGTTTATTACAAGATACTGAATACAGTTCCCTAGCTATGCAGTTCCTCGCTGTTTACCTTCTACATGTAGGTGTGTATCTGCTAATCCCTAGCTCCCCGTTCATGCCTGCCCGCACTTTCCCCTGTGGTAGCCTGGAGTTTGTTTTCTGCTCTGTGAGTCTGCTTCTATTTGGTAAACAAGTTCCCTTGCACCATTGCTATAGATTCCACCCCTAAGTGACAGCATATATCTACTTTCTCTGTCTGACTTTCCTTAGAATGATTGTCTCTAGATCCATTCACGCTGCTGCAAATGCATTTCTCCACGCCTTTTCGTGGCTCAGCAGTGCTCTGCTGTACATGTGGACACTCGATTTCGTGGCTCAGCCGTGCTCTGCTGTACATGTGGACACTCGATTTCGTGGCTCAGCAGTGCTCTGCTGTACATGTGGACACTCGATTTCGTGGCTCAGCACTGCTCTGCTGTACATGTGGACACTCGATTTCGTGGCTCAGCCGTGCTCTGCTGTACATGTGGACACTCGATTTCGTGGCTCAGCAGTGCTCTGCTGTACATGTGGACACTCGATTTCGTGGCTCAGCACTGCTCTGCTGTACATGTGGACACTCGATTTCGTGGCTCAGCCGTGCTCTGCTGTACATGTGGACACTCGATTTCGTGGCTCAGCACTGCTCTGCTGTACATGTGGACACTCGATTTCGTGGCTCAGCACTGCTCTGCTGTACATGTGGACACTCGATTTCGTGGCTCAGCACTGCTCTGCTGTACATGTGGATATAATGCGCCGCATCTTCTTCATCCGTGCCACCGCTGTCGATGGGCCTCGGGGCTGCATTTGTGTCTCGGCTGCTTTAGACGGTGCTGCTGTGGACACTGGGGTGCGTGTACCTTCAGATCAGAGCTTTCTCAGGGTCTATGCCCAGGAGTGGAGTTGCTGGACTATAGAGCAATCCTATTTTTACTCTTTTAAGGAACCTCCATACTGTTTTCCACGATGGCTTTGCCAGTGTACATTACATTCCTACCAACTGTGTCGGGGTGGGGCGGGGGGCGGGGCGGTTATCTTTTCAGTAGAGACATTTAAAACCTCAGATAGCTAATATATGGTGTCAGATGATTGAAAATGTGTGATTTATCTTCTCCATAAATTGTAAATGCTTTCCGATTTGCCCCAAGCTTTTAAGAAGCTCTAACTGACCCTATGAAGAAATTCAATTCCATATTTTATCATCACTTCTACACTCAAGCGCTTGATTTCTTTAGGTCCGGAGCTATCATTCACTCACTCACTCATTCACTTGCTTCCGAGCCCGGAAGCGGAACTGCAGGGAGGTATGAAACCACGTGCGTGCGGGCTAAGTCCCTTCAGTCAAGTCCAAGTCTTTGCGACACCGCCAGGTTCTTCTGTCCGTGGGATTCTCTGGGCAAGGATACTGGAGTAGGTTGCCACTTCCCCCTCCAGGGAACTTCCCGACCCCAGGGACTGACCCCGTGGTTCCTGCATTGGCAGGAGGGCCCTTTACCACAAGGGCTATCTGGGAGCCACCGTAAAACCATAGAGGGCCCTCCAAATGGATGAGTTTTCACTTTTCTAACCATCAGATGTAACTCACGCTCACAGACTCAGAAAATGAACTCATGGCTGCCGGGGGAGGGGATAGTAGCGACTTTGGGAAGATCGCGCACACACTGCTATACTTACAGTCGGCAACCAACAAAGGCCTGCTGCATAGCACGTGGAGCTCTGCCCAGTGCCGTGTGCCGGCCTAGATGGGAAGGGAGCTTGGGGGAGAATGGATACAAGTACATGTATATGTCTGAGTTCCTTCATTGTGTACCTGAAACTATCACAACATTGCTCACAGCTATACCCCAGTACAAAATGCTTCTGGTGTTAAAAAAAAAAAAGTAACCCAAGTACATAAATCTGTCTGCCAAGAAAGGAAGTGGGTGCTAAGTGTTCTGATAGAGTAGGACAGGGCAGTGGGACCCCTTGGGATCCGAGGTCCAGCATGTTAATCCTCAGGCTATTCTAAGTCCTTGGCGATCGCCCGTGATGTTGGTGCAGAACCCACGGCCGGCCCCCAGACGGCTCCGGTCTGGGGTGAAGGCAGGGAGGAGCACAGCCACCCACCCCGGGAGCTCACACCGACCGCCACTCCTGAAGGAACGAGAAGGGTCCGCCTTGCCTTACGCAACTCCTAAGTTCAATCTGGGGCTCAGAGCGGGAGGTGGATCAAAGGGTGAATGACCTGAGGTCACCTGTGCTCTGACAAGGCATCTCTTGAGCATGGTGAATCGGTGTGGTGGCCCTGGGTCGCGGGCAGCGATTTGAGAAAATCACCCGTGGCAACAATTAGGCCAGGAGTGCTCAGTGACTGCCAGGAAGCTTGCTGAATGTTGGAGGGAGAGAGAATTTATGTGTAATCCAATTTGGAACAACAACAAGATCAACTGAACCCTCCCGGCTGTGTAAGGGAGAAAGCCAGCCTGGATCTGAAGGGACCCTGATGGTGCCACTGGCCGGAGTGGAGGGCTGGCTTCCCCGTGAGACATTCATCTCATCAAGCCATGGTCTCCACGTCTGCAAATCAGGACCCCCTTCCTCAAAGGCTCTGTGAGGCTTCAAGGCCAGCCCCTAAGTACTCTGCAAACCACAGTTATTACCACTATAAGCCTCTGGGTTACTGTGACGGATGGGAGTCCATGCCAAGCAGCAAAGGCCCCCTAAACAAGGGGGACCATAATTACCCTAATGTAAGCTCCACAGAGACACTCTCCAGGTTGGAGCTCAGAGTGGGGACCTGTGAGAAAGAGGTCCAAAA
>SJYX01007270.1:440943-485426 GCA_006410675.1 Oreotragus oreotragus | reverse complement strand
CCCCGCCCGGCAGTCCTTCCCGTGGAAACCTGAGGCGACCCAGACAGCAGAAACGGTGCCTGCAGAAGCCCGAGGTTGAGGGCAGAAGGCGCTCAGCCGCCAGTGAGAATACTGAGCGGCGTGGGAGGCTGACCTGGTGGTGCTCCGGGGAGCACGCGCGTCCCTCGGAGCAAGGAATTCCCGGAGGGAGCGAGAAAGGCCCGCATGTTAGACACACCAGGGACTCACACGGGGCCGACAGGAAGTGTGGGGAGGTCAGGAGGGCCGGGTGGCCGAGTGTGGGAAACCCCGAGGCACTTGGCACGCCCAGAGGAGGGGAGGGACTCGAGGCGCCGTGCTGCCAAGTTGGCGCTGGGGCTTCATTGTAAAGGCCATCAGGGGGCCCTGGGGCTCAAGGCAAGACACCCGCCAGGATCTCGGATGGGAAGCTGACAAGTGCCAGGGCTGGGGGCAGGGGGTGAGAGTGGGCAACAGCCAGGTGGCGAGTGGAGTTGCCAGTGGCAGCGGTGGCCGAGGAGACGGGACAGAAAGCTGGTGGAGACACCCTAACTGGGCTGGAACTGGGCTGTGTGAAAAACTACTTGGACGTGGGCAAATTTTGCACACAGGCAAAAATATGGTTTTCTTCCTGGAGGCGGAGCTTCAATTATTAAAAGATGTCCATGACCCAAGAAAATGTACCTATCTGACTTTGGAGACGCGCGGCGTCCAGCGGGCAGGATGGGGTCCTTGACCGGATAACGAGGGGTAAGTAGAGGCCATCACTTGTGCACAGGCTTCTCCTTTCGGGGGGTAGCCTCAGAGGAGGGCGGCCTACAGACGCGCCAGAGAGCCGGCCGAGCCAGGGGGGCACACGCGCCCACTGGCCCGTGCGTCTCAGCTGCGCCTGCTCTTTAATTGGGTTAAGCGGTCCAGCGCCAGGGCAAGCGGGGCCCGTGCAACCAGGGACGGCTCCGGCTCCTTCACACACCTCTCCCTGGAGGGACCACGTGAGGCTCAGCACAGGGCGGACGTGGCACACCCCGCCCAGGATTGGAGACCTCCGCCGGGGAATGGAGCTCCGGTCTCAGGCCAGACAGGGAGGGCCCCCTCCGCACATTCCACAGGCAGAGGCAGCAGCAGCAGAGAAACAGAAGCAGCAGGACAGAGGACAAGGCCGCCACTCCCCCCATCAGCGCGCTTTCACTGTGGTCCTAGCAACTGCCAGCAGCCGCTGGGAGAAGGCGGAGGGCGCGCTGCAGATGAAAATCAACAGCCTGCCCGGCGAGGCAACACTGCTGAGCGCCAGAAGAGGAATGCCACGGTGGGGGCAGATCAAAGGGCCCCGGGCACCCCGCAGGCGGCTCCCACACTTACAGAAGCACCTCTGTGCCTTTAACTGCAACCCCGGGAAGGGTCCCCGGGTTTCACAACCGGAATGCAGCCGGCAGCGATGTGGTTTGGAAATTAACCTGGCTGCTCTTCCCACTGCTGTTTTACATATTAATTAAAGTGTTTTCCCCGATCAGGAATGCCTGCAGGCTGCAGGGTTCAGCAAAGGCCCTTCATGCCTGCCACCCCGTGGAGCCCCTGCCTCCCTCGTGCAGAGTTCAAGGAGTAAACCTCTCCAGAGGCTGCCCCAGGACCCTGGCCGCCCTCACTGGCATCGTGCTGGAGGAGACACACCTCAACACAGCTTTTCAAAATTCATCCATCACTTACTCCCCTGCAAAGACGGCCATGCGGTACGATTTAAGGGAGCTGAGTTGCAGAAGGAACGGCCGGAAGGGCGTCCATCTCTTCCCGAATCCATAGGCATCTCATCCACGAACCTGTTGCTTTCTTCTTGTTTCCTGTTCCAGCAGTGTCTGGAAAATTCACAGACAACTCACATTTCACAAACAAGGGGACAACATTGAGCTGATTCAGTTCGTTGTACAGCAGAAACTAAAGTAACTATACTTTTTTTTTTAAGTGAAAAAAAAGGAATAAGTTGACTTGTCTAGATGATATATTTTTAGGGAATCACAGTGGCTCAAAGTTTGAAAACCACAGAAACCTGAGCCCTCAGCTTATAAAACTGTAGGACAGACTCAGCTTCCAGCAGCCTGCTCCAGCCTCTGACTCTGCATCCTCAATTGGCAACTTCTAATACTGTAGTATCACGTTTTTAAATGGAAGATTCGTAGTGGTCCTTACGATATACAATAACGCCAGGACTTCCTCGTTACGTACATGTGGTTCATATATCTGCCACCAGGATAACAAAGTTAGGTCATAGTTATTGCCTTAGGTTTCAGATGGTTTAGCCTAACACATCCTTTTCAGTTCTGAATTACAATTTGGACTGTATCCATAAACTGCTTGGATGATGTTAAGGATATGTCTTCCTTTGTGATTTTAGAGAACTTTGTTCCCTATAAAATCAAGGGTCAGGTGGTTTAAATTCAACAATGCAAGATATAAGGCTAATTGGTCATCTGCAACAAAGGTAATTCAGTTTCTAAGCCAAAGAGCAGCTTACTCCAAAATTTACGTAACATGTGGAAGTAGATAGCAGTATAAAATAAGGAAATCCAGTTGATTTACTGAAAATAGAGCTACTCTGTTTCCTTACTTGGGATTCCCAGGTGGTTCAAGTGGTCAAGAATCTGCTTGACAATCCTTAGGTCGGGAAGATCAGCGTCTGTCTATTTATAAAATTCAAAAGAGATGAGTGAAGGTCGAGATTCATTGTAATGAGCGTTTGGGGGTGCTCATTCACCCCTAAACACAAAGCACCAGCAGAAATTCCATCACTGTCGACTTATGCTTTGAGTATATGTCTATAGTATACGCCCCTCCCCCAGCTGCATGGTTAGCGTGAGCCAGTGAGGGCTGCAGGAACCCTGTACCAAACTAGTTTATTTAATAAGGAAACATAGTCCAGAGGCAGAGCCTGCTACGGCCTGGAGGGCCCATCAGTCTCCAGCCTCAACCCTCCGGCTCATCCATCCTGCCTGGCACCTCTTGGAGTCCTAGGCAGACAGCCTGAGAACATACCCACATCCACTAAGGCCTGCATGGGCATCGGCGTTCTCTTAGAAACGTCTGTGGACTGCAGCTGGGGCTCTGCAGCAGAGGAAAAGGCTGTGTGCAGTTTCAAGTCCCTAACCCTCAGTTACACAAGGGGACACAACTTCATTGATTACCCAGGATTTCTGCACTGAGAAAATTGGACTCAAGCACTCTGAGGCTCCTTCCAACTCCAAGAGCCTGTGACATGACACCTATTTGAGATGGTCCCACTTTGCCAGGATGGAAGATTCACCGAGCATTTATCGAATGCCTCCTGTATGCACGGCACCCTTCTTCGAGGGTCTGGAGAGCAGGTGTGAACAAGGCAGGTCTCACCGTTCCGGTCACTTATGCTCTTGTAGGAAAGATGGGCAGCACACGAGATCAATCAGGGAAACACACGGTCTTGGGAAGAGGGACAAGCAAGAAAAGGCAAGGCAGAAAAGTGTACATGAAGTATTGTGCAGTGCTCGAGTTTTCAGTTTAAGTAGCGGCCAGAAAAGCATGGACCGAGAAGATAATTATCTCAGTCTCCCGCCCCCAGCCTTCGTCCCTGAGGCAAAGATCCGGGCTCAGGCCCTTCATCCGGCGCCCCCAGTCTTTGTCCCTGAGGCAAAGATCTGGGTTCAAGTCCTTCATCCGGTGCCCCCAGTCTTTGTCCCTGAGGCAAAGATCTGGGCTCAGGCCCTTCATCCGGCGCCCCCAGCCTTTGTCCCTGAGGCAAAGATCCGGGCTCAGGTCCTTCATCCGGCGCCCCCAGTCTTTGTCCCTGAGGCAAAGATCTGGGTTCAGGTCCTTCATCCGGCGCCCCCAGCCTTTGTCCCTGAGGCAAAGATCCGGGCTCAGGTCCTTCATCCGGTGCCCCCAGTCTTTGTCCCTGAGGCAAAGATCTGGGTTCAAGTCCTTCATCCGGGAGCCAACTCCAGGAAGCCCAGCGGGGAAGTTGGGGGGCGGGCGGCGAGCAGGCCCAGGGAGCTGCCCTCCACGGTGGGCAGAGGCAGGTGTCCACGGGCAGCAGCCCCTGCAGGGAGACTTCGGGAGATGCAGGGCTGGAGTCGGAGGCGGGGAGGCAGAGCCAGCGATGGAGCCAGAAGGGTTTCCAGGACAGACACTGCCTCCAAGTGACACAGGGACACATTTGGCCTGTTTTCTTAACGGGGTCACAATGCTTCAAGTGAAGAATGAACTGAAAGGCAGAGGGAGCGGCAAGCGGGGCAGTGTGGGACCAAGCCCGAGGCAGGGTGGGGGCCTGGGCAGTTCTGGGGACCACATGGAGAGGTGCTGTCAGGGGAAGGGGGAGCCAGGGGGTCCGAGGCAGCTTTAGGTCAAATCTGCATGATTGAAAGGTCCATTGAAAGGTCACGCAGGAAGAGCGAGAGCTGGGAACAGGAGCTGGGGAGAGAGAGATGCAGGGAGGTGGAGGGCATGAGGAAGCTGGAGGCACAGGAAAGGGTGGACAGAAAACCGGTCTCCTCCTGCGCCTTGTTTGTGCGTCCGCCCTTCTGACGCCAATCCAGGACGGCACACCGTAGGGACAGAGGAAGAATACGAAGCGTCCAAATCACTGGAGTGAGGAGATCCTTGAGTCTCCTCACTCTAGTAGGTTTGGGGAGTGATGTCCGTCCTTTTCCACTACGATGCGTCGGCTTCAGGGAGGAAACACCAGACCTGCTACCCCCTCAACCCCAACGCAAACTGATTTCATTCCCCTTCAAGTCTCCATACCTTAAAAAAACGAATGTGCATGTTATGAGGTTTAACATAATTTTCAATGAGTGAAAGAATTCAGGGAGAGAGCTCAAATGGCCAATACCAACCGGTTAGATCATCCAACGAAACGTCTAGGAGTTTTCTTATGGAAAGGTTTATCAGATCCAAATGGCCAAAAGGAGAGATGATGTGCGCTTACAATGTTTGTCTGGGTCACACATAACCCTATCACCCGAGAACAGACCTGCCAGAGCAGAGAGCAGAGCTGCTGAGCAGAGGGGGCACAAACGTCGTTTATCAAGCCCCAGACCCGACAGAACGGCCTCTTCACATCAACGCCCCAGTCCGCAAATGGTTCTGAAGGCCCAAACATCCACATTCTCTGAGCTCCAGCAGCACAGGGGCAAACTTTTGGCCAGGGAGAGGCCGGCTCCTCGAAAGGCTGAAGCTCCCCTCAAGCTGTTCGCTCCTCCACATCCACAGATCACTGCTCCGTCCACTCTTCTAGAGAACGTTCACACTTCTACAAGGACTATCCCTGAGTTAGAGAACCACGGTCACTTCCATACTCTTATTCTGCGTCAATTTTCTAAACATATGCATCTGTTGGGGCCGGGCCAGGGGGCTGTTCCCTACACGTAAATGTGTAGGGACGGCCCCTGACTTCTTGTCCCTGGACCACACGGCCCCAGGGATCCTCAGATGAGAAGCTGGAGATGGGGCTGAATCGTGAGGGCCTGGAACCCTAAGGAGAAGAGCCTGGACTCTGTTGGGTACCAAGAGGGATCTCCTGAGGGTCTGTGCCTCGAGCACCGACATGATCTGAGCTGAGCATCAGAACGACAGAATCTGCAGACACGCAGAGGTGAGGTCAAAGGCTCCGGACACAGGAGCTGGAGCAGAGAGTCCACCGGAGCAGACGGAATTAGCGCCGTGTTAGGGAAGCAAGGGTTGGAGCCGACAGAGACCCCAAAGACAGAAATGGATGGGACACGGGGAGGGCCATGGGGGCTGTCAGGAGGAAGTGTCAGCCTCATTGACTCAGAGGAAACGGTCAGGAGGCAGAACTGGTCTTCAGGGAAGACAGGGATATGCTTGTAGGCATGTTAGATTTAGGATGCCATTCAGAAAAGCAGGGGCGTGGGAGGAGAAGGGGGTGACAGAGGATGAGGTGGCTGGATGGCATCATCGACTCGATGGACATGAGGCTGAGCAAGCTCTGGGAGTTGGTGATGGACAGGGAAGCCTGGCGCGCTGCCGTCCATGCGGTTTTGCAAAGACTCAGAGGATAAGATTGAGTGACTGAACAAGAAGAAATCCAGACGAAGGCAGCCCGCAGGCCGGTCAGTGCGCGGTCTTGGCTTGTGGGCTGGCGAGCAGTGCGGAGAGGCGGGAGAAGAGGCCAAGAAGGAGGCCGCAGAGGAGGGAAACGCAGACCCAGGAGGCCACGGAAGGCACGCTGGGGTCCACGAGGGCTGAAGGGCAGAGGACGCCGGGAGGGCTGGAGGAGGCGGCGGCCAGCGGGGCGGCCAGAGCCCGGGGGAGGCAGAGCCGAGCATGCGGAGGTGTGGAGCCTGACGATCCGTGCCTGTCCAAGGCTCTTCGGGACTCACACACCCGGGGAAACGGGGGCAGCTGCCTCCCAGCTCCCCGTCGTGTTCTCAGGAGAGCTGCGTGAGGATGGCCGGAAACCGGAGGGTCTCGTCGTGAGCGGCCCGCAGAGAAGGTGCTGCGGCTCCATCGCCGGTGGGCAGGGCCTGCGGTCACCGCGGGTCTGCCCTGTTCCACCCGGGAGAGGGGGAATCCATGCTCCTTCCAAGACGGAGCTGAAGGGTTCTCTCTCAGAAGCTCTCCCTGATTCTGCAGAGCAGCCCTGGGGGGCTCCAAGGTCCCGCATCCACCGGTCTTTGCTCTCTACGAGAGGTCTGAGGGGGGCTCGCTGACTTGCTCACCCCAGCGCCCCACCGCAGCTAGCCTGAGAGTGCTCCAAGCAAATGGGCATGACGTCCCAGGCCCGGAGCAGGGTCAGCTCACCCGCTGGTCATCCAGCGAGAGGAGGCGGGAGGGTGGGTGTTCTGCATGGGGGATGCGACTGCGNCAGGCCCCCCATCACCCCCGGGGGCGGACACGGGGCCCTGCGAGACCCTGGCCCGCGGGCCATTTTCAGCTCCTGAAACCAGGCCAGTAGCTGGTTGACGCGTGGGCCGGCTCACAGAACCTTGTTTAGGGAAGTGGGGGAAGCATCTCCAGGGCCTCCTATCTGACTTAGCTCCGTGCTTGTCATTTAGTATGAAGTGAGTGAGCTTTATGAAAGACCCGTGCCTGCTGCAGTCCGTGGGGTCGCAGAGCCGGACACGACAGAGCGACTGAACTGAACTGTGCCTGCTGCAGGTGGGTGCTTAGGAGAGGTACTCGCTGTGCTGTGCTTAGTCGCTCAGCCGTGTCCCACAGAGCCCTCCGTCCACGGGGTTCTCCAGACAAGAATGCTGGAGTGGGTTGCCATGTTCTATACCAGGGGATCTTCTGGACCCAGGGATCGAACCCGCATCTCCTGTGTCTCCCGCATTGGCAGGCGGGTTCTTTACCACCTGGGAAGCCCCCACAGAAAGAACGTGGAGGGCGAAACCCCCTTCCCAGAACTGAACCAACCGGCCACCCTGCAGCCTCTGCCGAAGCCACTGCCTGGCCCTGCCTCCTGCCTGAGTCACCCGGTGAGCCGCGCTGGGTGCGGAGAGCGGCCTGCCCAGCTGTGCGCTGCCCTCGGGGGGCAGATATTTACTCCAGGGCTGGAACAGATTTTCAGCCACACCTGGATGCCTCCTGGTGATCAGGAGAAAACATTGAGCAGAAGGCAAGCATCCCTTTCAGTGAGGGGAGTCTGCGTGCAGGAAGGTTGAGTGGTGGGAGGGGTCGTGGAGTGGCTTTGCTTGCTAACTGGAAGGAAACATTTGCGGTAGAAAGCTTCCTCCAGGATCCAAGGACCCTTTGGAGGAGGCCTGACAGAGGCCGTCTCCAGAGCGACTCTGGAGTTCCTGAAAACCCTGGAGGGCCCCAGGGAGCCACCAGCCTGAACGCCCGGGTGGGTGAGGGCAGGCGTGAGTGGCAGGCAGATGCACTATTTTCCCAGTATGACCCCGTGGTCCCGGCGGGACTCATCGCCCTTTCGGCAAGTCTGCAAAAGTCACCGAACTTTTAGCGAGCAACCCAGAGCAGAGGGAGGGGACGAGGTCGCCGGCCTCTGCCCGGCTCTAGGCGCCGTGCTGCCCTACGAAGGGCTGCCCTGGCCGCGGCCTGGACGTCCTCGGTCCAAGACGAGCAGATGACAGCAGGAAGCGAGGTCTGCCGGCCTGGGGCTGAGTGTTTTCAAAAACTAGACCGGAGGGGAGGAAGGAGCTCAGGTCTGGGAGGAGCTGACATCTCCCACGGATCCTGCGAAGCCTGGAGTCTGCTGAGCCCCTTCGGAGGATGCTCAGAGGGTGGTGGGAGGGCTGCAGGCCCCCTGCCCCTGCCCCCGCACCCCACCCTTGGAAGAGGAGATACAGGAGCCCAGGCCGGCCGTGGAGCTCAGGGTAAACCCACCAGGGCTCAGCTCCCTGACGGAGGAGGACATGGGGAATGGCCAGGCGGCATTTCCTGGCTCTGCCAGGACAGGACTCCTGCATGAGAGACACGCGATTCCTCAGGCAGCGCCAGGCTGGGTCCCAGCCCAGGGCTCCCCCATCCCTTTCAAGGAGTCTGAGAGGGCTGCGACCACATCCATAAAGAATTTTGTAAAGGTAGGGCTTTTCCTGGGTTTTTGCCGTGTGATGCCCTCAAAAATTACTAACAGCCTGGCCTCTCTCTCTCGAATTTTAAGGGGGAAAACGCTTTCCACACACCCGGCATGACACTTATCAAGCAAACCTCTACTGTTGTAAAGTCGCTGTGGGCATGATGGTTTCAGGGTATCCCCTGGCCTCGCCGGGCGGTGGAGGGAGGCGGCAGGTGGAAAACGTGGCGAGAGCGTCGGCATCACTTGATTAGAAGCCTATCTTCAGTTATTTTAACGGAGGTGCCAATCTCCGCTCCGCAGCGCGCCCAGAGGTGCTCACACCCTGTGGGAATGAGGGTCGTGAGTCTTGCGTGTTTCGCCTTCTTTGGACAGCATGGGGCTTACTGCACTGATGGCCATCGTAACAAGATCACAGCAATGTGTTAACGACAATTATACCCACGGACGAGGAAATCACACTGAGCCGAGGATGCCGTCCAGCCGTGGACAAAACACACAGCCTGGAGACCTGGGATCGCGCTGACTGATCACAAGCACGGTCTAAACGAGGGGTCGAGGTCTCAACAGGCCACAACCCACTTTGTCTTTCAACTGGTGGCCCTGAAGGGTGGAATGGATGAGGACGTGAAATACCAGCACAGCTCATGGTTAGACATACAAAGCAGTGAACGGCCTGCCCAAGCAGACTGCAAGCTTGCCAACTGACCTCTAATGTGGGACTAGGGGCTTTGAGATGGGCTATGATCCTGCCGGTGAACTCACAGGTGCTGTCATCCTTGAAGGTGCCCATCCGCATCCTCCGTGCTGCCCACGAACGTCTCAGAATCAAGCTCTCCCCAACCAAAGTGGGGGGCCTTTAGCCTACATCTTGGGGTGATGCCCTGTTAATCTGCATTCTCCTCCAAGTGCAGAAACTGGTTTCTGGTGAATACTTCCAGCTTCCATAGGACCTTGATAAAAACCCCTCCCTCCTTTACTTAATCAACGTTTCTGGGTAAAGACACTCTCTGATTCTTGCCTTATATGTCTCCCTTAAAATGACAGTCCTCTCATCACTAACATAACAGCTTTCAGGGGCATCAAACCCTGTAGATCATGCCTTCTCCTAGGTGTTTAACAGGAACCCCCAGAGCAACCAGTCTGGGCACCAACAGGCGGCATGTCATCACCAAGTTCCCAGACGCTGCACGGGGCTTACAGGCTTGAGATTTAAAAGCCATCAATCAAAAGTCACCTTCCATATTGCTCTGGTTTTGTTTGTTCAAAAGAGATGCCACCCGTTATTGCATTTCAATTGATATAATGCCAGTAAAGTGGATGTATAAAAAAGTGACTTCTAACAAGGAGGTGAAGTTGTCCATGATAAAAATGACTGGGGTCCTTTTCCTGTTTTCTGTACCTCCCGGCTCCGGTGCCGAGCACCCCACGCCCTGGATGCCGTCTGTCTGACACCTGCATCTCGGGAGTCGGGCCGCAGCAGACACACGGGCATGGACTCCGGGGGTATGCTGCTGCACCCGAGTCCTGGTTCCGCCCCTCCTGAGCTCTGTGACCCCCACCCCAGGACGTCCTTTAACTAGTTTGTGCCTCAGTCTGCTCATCTATAAAATGGGATGGCAGTTCCCACCACCGAAGGTTATTAGGAACTACGAGGGAATTAATGTTTGCACAGCATTTAAAACCGCACCCAGGACTCCCCTGGTAGTCCAGGGCTTGGGACTCTGAGCTTCCACTGCGGGGGGCTGGGGCTGGGTCCCTGATGGGGAACTAAGATTCCTCATGCAGCACGGCTAAGAAATAAACACCAACAAAAAATCAAAGCAATAAACACAGAAAATAACAAGGCAAAACAGCGTCCTGTATGCCTGCGATGATTCTGCGCTTGGTAAAGTGAATTTGTGTTGTTTTCTTAATACATGGACTTTTCATGCACGTTGTGGAATGGGGCGGAGGCAGTGGGGGCTGTCTCTTATACACATCTCCTTAGTCTGCAAAGTAATGTCTCTGATGTTGAATATACTANAAACCGCACCCAGGACTCCCCTGGTAGTCCAGGGCTTGGGACTCTGAGCTTCCACTGCGGGGGGCTGGGGCTGGGTCCCTGATGGGGAACTAAGATTCCTCATGCAGCACGGCTAAGAAATAAACACCAACAAAAAATCAAAGCAATAAACACAGAAAATAACAAGGCAAAACAGCGTCCTGTATGCCTGCGATGATTCTGCGCTTGGTAAAGTGAATTTGTGTTGTTTTCTTAATACATGGACTTTTCATGCACGTTGTGGAATGGGGCGGAGGCAGTGGGGGCAGGGGGTGGCGGGTGTTTTCTGGTTTCCAGAATACAACTATTAAATGAAGATGTAACAAAACGTTTTTAAAGAGCCAAATATTTACTTAATGACTCTGAACACCAGGAGAATGGCTTGATGTCAAATTCATTATCCACACAGGAAAAAGCATCGCGCAGGCGGTCTTCATTTCATAAATAATGCATTTTATTGTATTGCATATGGCTATTAAGGAGAGCATCCATGATCAATACAGACTGAATACAATGCACTAGTCCAGTTCCGTGGAGTCCGGTGCCATGTCGGTCCTTATGTACAGCGGAGGTGGTGGAAGACGGCAGAGGTCAGTCTTTCGTCATATCACGATAGCAAGAAATATATTTAACATCTCGAGCTCCAGAAACAATGCGTACCCCGAAAAGAAAACACTGTGTCCTAACTGTTAGAGTTTATATAGCAAAAAATATTTTAAATTTAAGGTAAGTCAGGCAAAATGTACAAAGACCCAATATACATTGTGAAGTTTTAACAAACATAACATTTATACATTTTGGTTCCATTCTGTAAACTAAATTAAAAATGTAAATATTGCATATGCCTTTTTTTAAATTTTTTGAAATGTACAGAAGAAAATTTAGTATATTATCAACTTTTTTATGTCGCTCGTTTGAAGCGGCAGGAGGAACGTGACCACAGGGAGGGTGGCAGGACCACTCGAGGGAAGGGGAGTCTGACGCTGCATCCGGCATTGTCCACGACCAGTCCTGCGGGGAGGGGTGGTTTCCATAGCGATTCCATCCAGCCCGAGTCCCAGAACTAAACCAAATCTTTAGGACACTTTATACATCTTTTCCATAAAGTCTCTCTATATTACACACTGAAAATGACCTTCAGACCAACATCAGACGGTCTGTGCACGGTTGCGCTGTGTGATTCCAGAAGCGTGAGACTTGAGCAACGTTCAGGGCGGCCACTTTACATTCAACTTTGTCTTGCGATACAATCCTCTGTTCTGAAAGGTCAGCATGGAAGGAGAAAGACGTTTGCATTGCGATTAAATATAGGTTTAAGACATTGAATCTTTTTGGTCTTCCTCTAGAAAAGCCTCATTTTATGAATGCATTATTCTATACTGATATATATCTATATATTTATATATATATTTTTCTCCCCCTACCACCCTCCCACCAAAAAAAAAAAAAAACACCCCAACTCGTATCGCCAACGAATTCGTGTAACGTCTACAGGACTCTCAGAGAAGAGGCACTGAGGATGAGCCTGTGGGAGTGGGGGGCGCCTGCAGCCCCCTCCCCCATGCGTCAAGGAACGTGGAGGTGACCGGACACTCGGCAGCTCAAGGGCGGCGGTTCTTGGGGACACCCTTGGCGATCGCCACAACGCTGGTATTTCCAGAACACTGAAGACACACAGCAAGAGGGGTCGCCTTGTCAGGAATTTCTCTGACAAGTGACGTGAACCGTGAGATCGCTTTGCTTCCTCTGTGTCCAGGATGCCTTCTGTATCAGTTCCTTTTCTGCGTCTCTGTCGTTGTTGTTTGGGGAAGCCTCGTGGCCCAACACAAGCGCGTCGTCATCAAGATAATACATTTTAGAAGAGACCTGCCAAACCCTTGACCCCCCATCTTGGAACGGCTCGCATGCCTACGTGAATTTTTGGTTAGAGAAATGCAAGCTCAAGGTTAAGGACGGCAGAGACGTTTGAGCTTGTCAATAGGATCAAAGGTGTCTGCAATCTGAAGTGCCTACATAAACATCTACAGAGAGAAGCTTGAACAAGTCTCTTAAAGGTAAAAAGAGATACTCACCCCCATCCCCCTCCCGGCCTTCCCAGACCCTGCCCCTCCCTGTCTCTTANTGGACGTGTTTGCTCCTTCTTCAGGGGACACACCGACCAGGAAGGCTGACGTGTCACAGCCCACCGGCTCTTTTCTTCTCCAGCCTCGTGGCTCTTAGAAACACCTGGTGGAGCACCCTCCCCACGTTGGTAACTACCCGGCCACACGAGTGCCCGGTGGGTCACGCACCGTCGTAAACAGAACAGTGTCGTCCTGCGACTGTCTCTTATACACATCTAGATGTGTATAAGAGACAGCCCCACCCCGTACAGTTGATGATTTGCAAAAGTAGCTTGCTTCCGTTACATATAATAATTATTATTTATCCATCCATCTTCAGAGTCCAATCTCAAGTTGCCTCTCCGTGGAGAGACGTCAGTCCCACGCGGGGCTCTGTGTGGGAGTAAACACATAGGTCCCTGGGCTGGACCTCGGTGAGCAGCTGTGTCCGGGGCTGGGGGATAAGGCAGATGACCGCGCTGGAGACTCAGCCAGCAGAGGGGGACCCCCCACCAACCATGCCGACCCAGCTTCACCTGGGACTGAGGTAGGACGGTGGTAGTTTTGAGCGGATGTCCGTGAACACCAGATTTTACCACTTGCACGGGAGCTGGGAGAATCTCCTAGCATGCTGCGGGGTACATCTGCTGCGTCAAAACGAGGGCGAGGAGAAAACAAGGACACCGGCCACGACCAAGACTGTCCGACCTTCTCGTGAGTCACTCCTCCCGCTCGTGGTGTCGAAACCCAAAACACAAGCAGCTCGAGGACGACTGCACCCCCGACCCCCGGAGACCGGGGGGATGGGCGCGTCCATGTCTTACTGGGTCACGGGTGCGTCCACACGTGACGATCGCTCAGATCCAAAAGGAAATGGCAAGCAGCTTCCGATGTGTTTTTTAAAAAAATGCTGAGCATCTTCTTCCCATGGTTTTCTGTGATGCGTGTCGTCGCGGGAATGAAGCCAGACAGGTCTTCACTCTGCAAGAGGAAGGAGATGTGTCAGTGGGCCTCTGTGCACACAGAGTCACCCTGGGGTGGGGAGGCAAGGGCCCCCTCTTCATCGTCTTTTGCCACTTTTCAGGAAACGATCCTCTTTGGGAAGCAAACGTTTACTCGCTCCATTTTTCCAGAGACAAGCTTGCTGGGTAAAGCCCCTGCGTGGTGCCCCTGGAAGCAGGGCTGATGGATTCACAGTGTGCTGGTGAGACCCATCAGGTAAGCGTCACGTTCTCAATGCAAGAAAACTAGCTAGGATTCTCCCCTTGGTCGGGGGAGAGGCCACGTGACCTGGCCGCAGCCCCCTCGCCGCCAGGGGCTCAGATCATCATGTGGATAGTCGGGGGAAGCGGGAAGAGCCACTGCCTTCCTCACGGGGCTGCGGAGACAATGAAAACCTCACCACGTGTCACAGCGTGCTGCCAACCACAGATGACGTGAACGTGTCACAGTAAGAAAGGGGGAGAAGTAGCAAGTCCTCACATCTGCCCCGCAAGGAAACCCTTCTCACTGGATCCTCTACTCTATTCCTCGTTTAGTTCAGGTTAGTCGTTCAGTCATCTCCGACTTTGCGACCCCATGAACTGCAGCAAGCCAGGCCTCCCTGTCCATTACCATCTCCCGGAGTCCACCCAAACCCGTGTCCACCACGTCAGTGACGCCATCCAACCATCTCATCCTCTGTCGTCCCTTTCTCCTGCCCTCAATCTTTCCCAGCAGCAGGGTCTTTTCAAATGAGTCAGCTCTCCACATCAGGTGGCCAAAGTATTGGAGTTTCAGCTTCAACATCAGTCCTTCCAACGAATAGTGCCTGTTCCTAAAATGACCCTACATTTCAAAACCTCCCATTACATCCTCTGCCAACGACCCCCCCTGGCGCTGACCTGGCAGGATGCCCACCAGCTCCGACTGCTTCCTCCTTTCTGGGCTGAGACTAAACGTCCTCAGCTTTTCCCGAATTCCCTCAGCTGACGCCACTGGACGTGTTTGCTCCTTCTTCAGGGGACACACCGACCAGGAAGGCTGACGTGTCACAGCCCACCGGCTCTTTTCTTCTCCAGCCTCGTGGCTCTTAGAAACACCTGGTGGAGCACCCTCCCCACGTTGGTAACTACCCGGCCACACGAGTGCCCGGTGGGTCACGCACCGTCGTAAACAGAACAGTGTCGTCCTGCGAGGCTGTAGGTTACTTAACCAGCATATTATTCTGAAATCACTTAGAATTCTAATGACCGGTTCACACTCCCAGATTTACTTCTTTGCACATCTACTGTTTCCTGTTCACCTTGAGTTCTGAGTGCTAATCCCAGCGAGACGGAAACGTCCAGGGTGTCCCACGGCTGAGACTGGGCACCTCCTCTGTAGCCAGGCAGTGCCCAGACCAGAGCCAGCATAGATGCGGGCTGTCTACCCACAATGTAAACACTGTCATTTTCGTGACTTAAAAGTTCCCAACCGTGTGGTATTTTGAGACAGTGCCACTTTATCTTATTACATTAAAAAAGACATATCTTTTAAGAAACTTGATACATAAACTACTCAGAACATGAACTATAACGGAGAACAGGGCCCCAGAGTTCCTCCAAAGCAAAGACGTGGCTCCATCTATTTCAAGTTCTCAAGTGCATCCCTTAGTTAGCGGCAGCTGTTAAAGCCACCTGACCTACCGAAGAGTTGATGCTTATGGACGGTGGTGCTCGAGAAGACTCTCGAGAGTCCCTGGGACTGCAAGATCAAACCAGTCAATCCCAGTGGAAATCGACACTGAATATTCCCTGGACGGACTGACGCCGAAGCTCCAATCCTTTGGCCACCTGATGTGAAGAGCCAAGTCACTGGAAAAGACCCTGGTGCTGGGAAATATTGAGGGCAGGAGGAGAAGCGGGCGGCAGCGGATGAGATGGTTGGATGGCATCACCGATTCAATGGACATGAACTTGAGCAAACTCCAGGAGATGGTGAAGGACAGGGAAGTCTGGTGTGCTGCGATCCAGGGGTGGCAAAGAGTTGCCACGACTGAGCCACTGAACAGCAGCAACCGGAACTGAGTCTCCCCCAAAACAAGTCCGCATTTCGCCAATCTGGCCCCGACTGCGGGAAGAGTCCTGTGCCGCCGCAGAGGTCACCACCCCGTGGGCCACACTCACACAAAGAGTTCCACTCAGAGTTTATTTTTATACTGATGATTAGCTAAATGTGGCTGAATCATCTCGTGTTAGCACTCAACCCCATTACCTTGAAAACAGCTAAGCAAGGAAGTTCTCTAACCCTTCAAACTCTAAACACACAGCCACATACGTGAGGGTTAATACTTGCTGAACAGCTTACTTTCCTTTACCATCTGCAGACTCACATGGCCACGCACATTTTTGCTCTGCTCCTAAGGACGTTTTACGGCTATGAAATAACTCCTACCATTAGAACTCCATCACTTCTGATCAAGCTGAATGTGTCATTTCTTGGAAGCACAAACTGCATAACTGTCAAAACTTTTAATTTCTAAGCATTAGCATTACGAAAGCAGAGAGCTGCTAGGAGGCAAGAAGTGAACTGTGTGTTCATTCCCGGTGACCTTTCGGCCTTCTTCCCAGTTCTGCTCTACAGCAGCACCTCTGGGAGACTCGCGGGCGGGTGAGGGAGGCGGTTCCCGCGGAATGGGAGTCACAGGACGGCTGTTTTCCTGGCCTGGAAGCAAGTGCCTGTTTCAGAGGTGCTCTGCCCTCTGCAGACACCTGCGTCCTGCAGGACGCTCAGGTGTGGTCACCAGCGAAGGGAGGAGCAGTCCTTCCAAGGGCACAGCCGCCGGCCGTCAGCAACCCAGGGACACAGCCAGACGTGGGCACAGTGAGGAACAGGGGCCCCCAAGGCGCTGAGCCGACGGCTGGGCAGTCCCAGGCTTCCAAGGAAAGGCCGGGGCAGAGGCGTGGCCCCACACGCGGCCAGGGAGCCCTGAGGACACGCGCACACACACCACTCAGCCATCACAGGGGGCGGGGTGTACAGCACGTAGGGAGGATGTGGGCAGGCTGAGGCCAGAGAGAGGACAGGCGTCAGCTCAGAGATGGGCGTCTGGCCGAGGGGTGTGCAGCGATTCACTCGCGGATGCATCCAAGCGTGTAGACGTGTCCTGAACCAACACAGCGGCACCACGTGGACGCCAGCTGTCTCCCCCTGGAACACCTCCGGTCAGGGCAGGGAGCCTCTGCACACCCTCTGCCCCTGGAACGTCAGTCCAGGCCAGCCATGTCACCTGCAGCTGAAACCCCCGAGGTTCACCCCTGACTCACAGGGCGATCCTCCTGCATGTGCTCCGGCAGGAATCCTGACCCAGGACCCTCAGGGTTCAAGTGCGCTGAGCAAACAGCCTCTCTGCAGTCGGGCAAGCGTCCAGAACCACTCTTGGTCCCGTCGCTCCATCCCGCATCCCAGGAAGACGGGGCCAGAAGCTAGAGCTGGGACCCAGGACCGGAGTCCACTGTTACCTCGCATTTATTTACTTTTGAAAGTGACAGTGCGAGTTGCTCATTCGTGGTCGACCCTGCAATCCCATGGATTGCAGCCCGCCAGGCTTCTCTGTCCACGAGGACTTTCCCAGCAAGAAGACTGGAGTGGGGGGCCTTTCCCTCCTCCAGGGGATCTTCCTGACCCAGGGATCAAACCCAGGTCTCCCGCACTGCCGGCGGATTCTTTACCATCTGAGCCACCAGGGAAGCTTAAAATCACTCCTCCCCCTGAAAATTAGCCTGGTTCAGCCAACTAGGGGAAAAAAACACTTCTAGATCATCACCCCTCAACTTTATTTACGATGGATTCCAGCAAAACTGTATCTTATTATCTATGTTAATCCTACTAACAGCAAAGAACAAACGATTAATTTTCTGATCTCTCCACAGCGCCGATCACTATGATGTGAGACATTCTCTGAACTGAGGGGGTGCCGGGGTAACACGCGGAACGAACGTGGCCAGAACCACGTGCTGCCCATGAATACAACCACAGAGCAACATACGCTAATTCTGACTCTGCTCTTGGAGGCAATGCGTCTAGCAACAGTGGAAAGCTACTGAAGCACACTGAACTGGTCGCATAATTACACGCTGTGCTGCTCTGCAGCTTAGACACTGCTGTGTAAAGAGACCCATTCACAGCGGCATTTATCGAGAGCTACTTGATTAAAAAAAAAGTTTCAGCAGAAAGACTGAAGCTGTTCCACACGGCACACCACGCAGCCCAGCCATGCCCACCTTCTTCTTTTCACTGTCACAGGTGACAAATGACATCCACTGATGGATACAGTCCTTTGTCAGTTACTGTAACTCCCTGGAGACCAGGGCTAATTCTGCCCTTTCTCTTCCATTTAAAAGATCAACCAGAATGCAGATGAGCACAAGTGTTGTCAGCAAAGGCCCACCTCCAATTTGCTCTATTTTTTAGAGAAAGAAAGAAAAAGGAAACACAGCACTGAAAAACTCTGTCCTTGAGATAAGCTGGGGAGCCGCCAAGCCTCAGAATGGGACACATGTCACACCACCGCTGAGCTGGCCTCCAAGATTCCAAACACCACGGCGGAAAATGTGGTGACCGGCGAGTCGAGAAGGTTTCAGAAATAAATCGGGGAAAGGTGCTCTGGCAATAAGAAAACTCGAACAGCATTCTGGAGCATGTTCTGACTCACGGCTTTTAAAAGTGATTTCTTATGATTATTTGGGTTTGGATGTAGACAAGAGTCCCGTGCGGGGCTCGTGCAGGCCTCCCTGCCTGGGAGGGACCGGGGGCCTCCCAGGGCTTTGGCTAACAGCACTGCATCAGATAGAAAGCAAACCCATTCTGCAGGCGCACAGGGCTTAGTGCTTTCAGGCAGATCTGAATAAGGGCAGTTCAGACACTTGTTTGCATGACAAAAAGGAAGCATTATACTTCTTAAAATAAACACTCATATTTCTAGTAGCAAACACGATTAAAAGAGAGCTAAACCCTCTGGTGAGCCCAAACATGTCCCACAGGTTCATTAAGACTTCTTATGTCAAACACAGAATGATGGGAGAAAATAAACTTTTCAGTTACATGAGAAATTCCTAGAAAAGGCGACCTGATAATTCAGTATCTCCCCACTTTACTAAAAGCAAAAACACTCTTAGGATATACAAAAAAAAAAAAAAAGTAAGGTTGGGTGTGATAACAAGCAAGCCAAGGATTCTAAGAAAAACGGTTACTTAAACTTTGCAAGTGGAAAAAAAAAAAAAAACCTCCCAAGGAAAATACGGAAGCACGGAGTCCCCAGGACAAACGGGTGCGGCCCGTGACTTGGCCAACCCACCTTGTTAGAACCTTCTGGAGGTGAGCTCGTCACAGACGGTTAAGATCGTTTCATCCCGAATGCTTGTGATTAGAGACATTTCCTGGCATCAAGTTGCAACTTGATGTTAATGACAAGACAGGAGACAGGATGAGACACCCAAGTGCTCACAGGAGGCTGGGTTAATAAACGGCGTCTCTGCTCCTCCAGCTCGTGTTTAACCCTGCACGCAAGACCTGAATCACTGGAGATGAGAGCAGTCAGGTGTCCTAGACTGGTGGTGGGGGGTGGGGTGGGGTGTGTGTCTGTCTGTCTGTGTGTGTGTGTCTGTCTGTCTGTCTGTCTGTGTTAGTCACTTCAGTCCTGTCCGACTCCTTGCAAGCCCAGGGACTGTAGTCCACCAGGCTCTTCTGTACACGGGATTCTCCAGGCAAGAACACTGGAGTGGGTTGCCATTCCCTTCTCCAGGGGATCTTCCTGACCCTGGGCTCGAACCTGGGTCTCCCGCATTGCAGGTGGATTCTTTACCAGCTGAGCCACCAGGGAAACCGAGATTTGTTAACACACTTCAAATCCCACCCACCGCTTCCCAATTATCCACCGCAATTCTCATGAACTTTACAGTGAATAGCCTGCACTGGCTTTATGTCCTAATACTTAAGTATTCATTCCTTTCCTGTTTTTCATTTGAAAGCCTGATGTGTGGATCCTATAAGCTACTCTTTCAAGGCAAGACTTTTCCAGCTCTGGTGCCTCAGATGGTAAAGAATATGCCTGCAATGAGGGAGACCTGGGTTCGATCCCTGGGTTGGGAAGATCCCCTGGAGGAGGGCAGGGCAACCCACTCCAGTATTCTGGCCTGGAAAATCCCCATAAACTGAGGAGCCTGGCAGGCCACAGTCCATGTGATCACAAAGAGAGGGACATAACTGAACCACTAAGCACTTGCTTCAGCTCAAAAGACCCAAAAGGCAAAAATGCCCCTAAAATGTCAGCGGGCCCTTCTCCTGCATGTGTACATGCTGAGTTGCTCAGTTGTGTCTGACTCTTTGCGACCCCACGGACTGAAGTCCACCAGGCTCCTCTGTCTGTAGAATTTTCCGGGCAAGAATACTGGAGTGGGTTGCCATCTCCTCCTCTAGGGGATCTTCCCGACTCAGACCAAACCCATGTTTCCTGCATGGGCAGATGGATTCTTTACTGCTGAGCCTCCTGGGAAGCCCAGACCCTTCTCTTATAAATTATGAAAAGTAAGACCTTTTCTAGGTAAAATCAGATGAGGGAACCTCTGTGATTTGCCAGCCGCCTCAGGGCTAATCAGCAAGAAAGGATAATCCTTAACTTCTCCCAGAAGTTTCATCACTGCAGCGCTGGGGACGCCGCTACCCCTTTCTGCAAATAAAAGACAGGAGGGACTCGGGGAGGAGTGAGGAGAACTCCTTTCGGGTCCTGGAGTCTAAACCTCTACACGCGACCATCAGCTGTTCCTAAACTCCCCCGGGACACGGAGCCCTGCGGGCGGCGGAGCGCTGCTCAGCGCGCCTGGGCCCCCTTGCACCCGGCACTCAGCGCGGGCCTGTCAGTCCTTGATGAAGCCCTGATGAGTTCAACGGACGCCAAAACCCACGTGGTGCGTGTCGGTTCGCACAGGCAGGAAAGTGCGATGAGAATCTTCTCAAAGACCACAAGAGCAACTCGGGGCTGTCGGAAGCCCGGAAGAAAGCAGCCCTCTGTCGCCTCGCGAGTGGCCTTCGGAGACAGAGGCCCGCAACGCAGGACCGAGCCCGGCCCTGGCCCGTCTCTGGAAACGGAGTTTTATCAGAACGTGGCCCCTGCCACGCCACTCACTCAGATGCAGCTGTTTCTCACTCTCAACAGTGGGGTCGAGGGAGGGGGACAGAGAGGAACACGAGGAGGAGGAGGAGAAAGGGTCAATTCGTGCGAGTTACAACGTTACTTCCCTCTGTGTGTCACACCTCCAGACTCACGGACAGCCCCTCGGAAAATTACCTGTGAGCCTGCGTGCTTTCGAGATCTGATCCCATCCACTTACAGCCTGCTATCCCGTTACAGACCCTCCCGAGAAGGAGGAAGCAAGTCATGAAGTCACTTATGAAGCCACTACGCTCTTTTGTAAGCGGTTTTCCTTACACGTCTATTTGATGTTTCATGAATAACATAGCAGGATCGAATAAATCGGATTATAGCTAAATATATCCTACAGTACTGCTCTTTCAACTAGAAAAGAAGTTACCTACATTAGACCTGCAACTCGAAAAGGGTCTAAATCTCTTCTCTTTCTTGGGTCATTTGAAAATGCAACTATAAGTATTATATATCTGCCCTGAAAACAATAAATGTTTGGGGGCCAAATGATAGAACATGCATTAAAATTCCAACTATGCTATGAATGGTACAATTCTTTCCTTAGCTGTATATTTAGGTACACTATAAAAATGTTAATACTGTGTCTAGGTGACGTTCTCAAGCCTAAATACTATACTTTTCTCATGAAGTGAAAACTTTATATATTTGTATATAGATCTCAAACCTAATAGTTTCCCTATAAAGGGCTTTCCTGGTGGCTTGTCAGTAAAGTATGTGCCTGCAATGCAGGAGACCCGGGTTCAATCCCTGACTGAGGAAGTTCCCCTTGAGAAGGACATGGCAACCCACTCCAGTATTCTTGCCTGGAGAATCCCACGGATAGAGGAGCCTGGCGGGCTACAGTTTGTGGGGTCACAAGAGTTGGACATGACATAGTGACTAAACCTACCTACCTATAAAGTGAAAGGAATGTAGAATAACAATTTATTCAAAATATAACCATCCCCAAATATCCTGCTGTTACATAACATTTCAAATAAACCGTTCTTTCCTTCGGATATTTAAATATTTAAGAGTTTCTATTAGATCTTTTATGTTTTACAGTTTGATTCATTATGTTTTTATTATTGAAACTGAAATAAGCATTTTCTGGAAATCTGTAATTATGCCAAACACAACTCAAACCCCCTCTAAAATATCACTGAATCGGAAACATACTTATGAGTATAGTTAAAAAGATACACCTTTAGGAATCTGAAACTCTGTTTTTTCTACTTAAGGAGGATGCAAGAACTTGGAGGAGCCGTGAAAGACTTATCATTATATGGGGAAAAAAAGAAAGGATTTAAAGAAAAAAGGGGGAACATATTCTGACCCACTGCCATCCCCCCGACAGTGACCTGAACTGCCTTCCAGCACTGGACACAGACCGCGGGGGCCTCAAAAGCCTCGGCGTCCAGACTGTGGGTCAACCTCCCCAACGACACACCCCTGACTGGGCGGCCGGCTCCCCTCCTTGGGGGAAGAATCCACCCAGCCTTCAGGCTGAGATCTAGGCTCTGCCTGCAGAGGAGAGGCCGCGGGTCCCCCGGGGTCCCCAGCCGGGCAGCCCCATGCTCCAGAGTCTCGGAGCACATCTGCGCATCTGCCATCGCGGCCTTTGGTTCATTCAAACCTCCGCCGGTACGTGACGTCACCAGCACCTGCAGCTTCAGGCAGCAAGTAAACAGGCCATGAATGCAGAAACACGCGGGCAAACAGCTTCCGGAAAAAAATGAATCGACTTGTTCCACTGGAAAGGAGAACAGAAGCAGAATTGTTTTTTGATGGGGGCAGGAGGCAGGGGTAAGTCTGGGCCGTTTGAAGCAAATGCTCTCAGACGCGGCACAGAGCGCCTGGCTCGGGCGCCTTCTGCACACCCCGTGCACGGCCCGCGCGTCTGGGCGGAGGGCCCAAGACCTCGGTTCCCTCGGGCTCACACACAGCCGTGCCCCCAGTGCAGACGGACGTTTCAATTCCCCTGTGGCCGATGAGAGCCATTCACAGCCTGATCAAAGTCCTCGATTGAGATGTCAGTAACAAAAAGTGGACCGTGCGGAGTTCCAGATCACCTGTATCAGCTTCATTTACTGTAAACAAAAAAAAAGTGGGGGGAAAGACAGCAGCTGATGGCCACGCCTTCCCAGGGAAGAGGGGCCAGGGGAACCCAGACCCCAGTACCCCCTGATCTGTAAATGACCGCCTGCTCCCCGCCCAGCTTCACCTGCAGACATCAGCTGCCTGGCCGGCCAGGTGAAGCTGCCGGATACCCATGTTCAGCCCACACCCGCAGCATCTTTGTGTCTTCAGAACTGGAGCCTCGGCTGGGCAAACCTGCTGAGAGAACTGTGGAGCCTCGGCACAATTCCTCCTCAACCCTCTTGCTGGGAGGAACCCCACACAGCCAGGCCCCTTGGGAGAGCCGTGGGAGCCTCGAGTTGGAACCCTTGGTCCCCAGCCCTTCCTGGAGGGCCCAGGGCCGCCAGCTGTCAGACACAGAGCAGGGAGGTGCCTTCGGGTGGGAGGACCGCAGACACGAGACGCAGGACACCCAGGTCTGTCTGGACGGCACTCAAAGGGGACCAGCTGGGAGGGCCTTGGTCACAAACCCGCTCCCCCGCCCTTCTCCCCTGGAGAGAAGGCAGAGGGCAGGAACTCAACACCCAGCCACGCCAAGACAGCTTCCCAAGCCGCTTGCAGTTAAGAGAAAACGCAGGGAGGCGATCAACTCAGCGTAAAGACATTTCTTACAGTGAAAGGAAGTGCCAACTGACAAGAACGCATCCCTGGGCTCCAAAAGCTGGGCGGGGGTTCTCTACGACTCCTGGGAACGGAGGTGGCCCCCACCCGCCTCTTCAGGAGTTGGAGTACGCACACAGCGACGCCCCAAGATCATGCAGGGGACCGCCCCCCAGCAGAGCATCACGCAGACAAGGATGCCCCGACCCAGGAGATCCCTTCTGCCTCATCACACTTCACAGCTTTACGATTCTGCGACACTCGCTCTACATGAATTAAGGTAACTTGTTTCCTCCATCGTCCGTAGAGGGCAGCTGGCCATTTCGCAATTTCCACTTGTTGTATGGAACGGAAGGTGGACGGGGCAGGCGGCTTCACGGTGTCCTGAACCGTACCTGAAAGGGACAAGCGCGAGCCTCACACGGCAGGCGCCTGGCACGGCTGTGACGAGGCGGCGCGCGAGCCCAGTTATTTCCGAGTCTACGTGAGCCGTCTGCCTGCAGGGCCGAGGAGGCAGACACCAAGAACAGGCACAGTCCCTGGCCACACGGCCCCCACCAAGACCCCGGGCGCTGCTCACAGAACTCCCAACCCGCGAATATGCAGCCTCCTGCCAGGACTCCTTACCCATCAGATCCTCTAGACCGACTTTATGAGCCAGAGACACCAAGAGACCCACGCGTGTAAGCGTGTTCCTAAGGTACACACTCGATAGAGAAAACGGAATTTCATCCTTCCCGTCTGGGACAATGTCACGGCAGCCCCTAAGGGAAGAAGTAACGACTAATACAGATGAAATGAATAATTAGGACGACATCGTCGCTTTTCTCTTGTTCAGATGGACGAAGTTCATGAAGACGCTTCACCCAGACCATCGCTTTCTTATGCATTTCAAGAAAAATTAAGTAAAATTCAGCCTACATTCTAAAGACAGACTTAAACCCATGTTAAGTCCTTAAAAGTCAAGGAAGTTACAGATAACCACACACTAGTCTATGTATCAAGTGTGCGGTTTCCTCGAAGACAGGCTGAAAGGGGGGGAGGGTCTTTCCCATGGGACTCACTAGCTTTTCTTGGGCTCTGACACCCTCAGCTCCAAAATCACCCCATCAGCGCTTTCCTATTGCGGTCCCATCCCCAAGAAATAGAGGGAATACTGACTTATCTATCCCTTTAGTTTCCCAGTCAGCTGAGGAAGGAAACCCATCTGCTGCAGAGCCTGACTTGGGGCTCCTTACAGGACAGCACCCGTGGCGGATGGATGCCCTGGGGAGGGAGGGAGGAACTGACCCAGTTTTTCAAAGGAAGGTCCCGGGGTGCCCAGAGGACATGGAGCCCCAGGCAGCCTGAGCCGCCCAGAGCATCGCTCCCCACAGCCCGGCAGAGGCTCCCCCAGGGCCGCCAAGCACTGAGCCCCTTCCCCCTTGGGTGGCCCCTTTAAAAAGCAAGAACAGGGACTTGTCCTCCTCGGAGGGCTTGAGGATGAAATACCAAGGAAACGCACGTTACAAATCATAAGGCGCTTTCCAGATATGCCTGTAGCGGGGTCCGCGGTTCTGGGGCTGATGCCAGTGTTCACCCTGCGACCGTGTCCCCCGCCCTCCCCACCCCAGCGACACCTCAGTGGCCTCCTTCCCCCAGAGAACTCTGGGGTCTCTCCATGTGTGATGCACTGTCTTTGAGAAAGAAAGTCCAGAGGTGACACAGACCATGCTAAGCGGAAGAAAAAAGATGCTACGGGGAAATGATACGAAAAGCTCTTAAACACTTCACATGCGCCTCCAAAGCAACCGCGCCTCCTGCCTGTGCTGGTAAGCAGCAGCACGGCCTTTACACCGGCTCCACACGCCGCGGGCGGCTGTCCACTTGCCCTCCGCAGCCTCTGTTCTCTCCCTGCTCCCTCCTGGCCAGCTACATGGTCTCCTTCTGGTCCTGGGGCACACCAGCGACTTTCTGCCACAGGGCCTTTGCTCCCCTAGTCACTCCCTTCGCCCACAGGGGCTCTCCCCATAAATATCCCCAGACCTGGCCTCCCGTTCACGCTCTGCCCCCCTCCCTTGTTTTAGTTTCTGGGACACTTGTCATCACCTATCCGACTTCACGCTCTGAACACACGTCAATATGAGGCCTATTTCCTCAGCTTCAGAGGGAGGCTTGAAGATTCGGTACCTTTGGCTTTGGTGGGGGTGGGTGGGGGTTGCTCTCTCTTCGTTTGTTTTTCCACTTGGAAGTCAAACCTCTTTCTTCCCAGCCTGCACTCTGGTCTTTTTCAAATGGGTGAGAGAGTTTTCAAGTGCACAGCATGTCACAATCTGCATCTCTGCTCCCAGGTGGCACCAGTAATAAAGGCAGGAGACGTAAGAGACGTGGGCTGGATCCCTGGGCCAGAAAGACCTCCTGGAGGAGGAAATGGCAACCCACTCAGTACTCCTGGCTGCAGAATCCTGTGGACAGAGGGGCCTGGTGGCGACTGTCGATGGGGTCACAGAGAGTTGGGGACACGACTGAATCAACTTAGCAGGTGCACGGCGAGCTGGCTGAGTCTGAATCTGAAGGCAGGAGGACCCTCCCCAGGCCCTGTCTCTCCTGCTCCCAAGCCCACCTTTCCCTCTTCCCAGGAGCCCCCGAAAGGAAGCTTCTGTCATTTGTTTGCTTGCTTTTTCGAGGGAAAAAAACAAACAGATAAAACACATCCTTGTTTTAAAAGGTTCAAGTCAGGGTGTGCCAAGCAGTTTCAGGAGTGCCTAAAGAAAACAGAATTTGCCTTAGAAGCTGAGCAAGGTTGAAGCCTGACCTATAAATAGAATTGTGATTATGTGAAACGTTCATGGATCGTTCATAAGAAAAATATTAACTGAAATCGAAATGCTGACTCCTCACGGGCAGCCCTGAACATACCGCACACTCACGTTTGCGGCTCCGAGAGGCAGGGACAGGTGACCAGGGTGGGCGTGGGTCCAGCCGCCCCTCGCACGGACTGCAGGGGAGCATCTCTCTCCGGCAGGAGTCATGGGCGAGCAGAGGAGACTCAGAAAGCAGGGGAGGGGTCCTGGGACCTAGCGAAGTTTCTGGGGCCGGACGGCAAAGACAAGAGCATGGAGCGATGCTGGGAGTCGTTGGGCGTCGTGAGGTGAGACGGCCCAGAGCTGAGGGGCTGGCAGCTTGGTGCTGGGACCGCAGCAGATCAAACCTGGCGGTTCTCAGAGAAGAAAACTGGCGTGGAAATCCCACTTCCTCGGATGGACCCCAGGTGAGTGTGTGGGGCAGAGCAGGGGTGGCTGAGGCACTGTGAGCTGTGGTCCCACCAGGATTCTCCACCAAGGGCACCTGCAGCCCCAGCAGCGACAGTCCACCCGGCGTCTCTGGCCGGGAACGGCTCAAGCAGGAGCGCAAAGACGAACTCTGAGCATCCGAGCTGAGTGGCAAAGGTGCATGCTCATCGCCCAGAATCATTCTAGGGGCTGGATGAAACGCTCCACGCCGGGGAAACGTGGGTGTTTTACTAGGGTGCACATTTCATTTGGAACCAAGTCTGTTCATAAACCAGCACGACCCACAGGCTAGACTGCTTCTGGCAAGAAGTAAGAACTAAATCAGCATTAAATTCTGTCCCTGACTCTGTGTCTTGACAGCTCTGATACGATCCTCAACACCGGAACAGCTGTCGACTTGGAAGCTACATGAACTTTTACCTTG
This sequence comes from Oreotragus oreotragus, assembly GCA_006410675.1. NCBI lineage: Eukaryota > Metazoa > Chordata > Mammalia > Artiodactyla > Bovidae > Oreotragus > Oreotragus oreotragus. The sequence continues at coordinate 458,169 of SJYX01007270.1, read as the reverse complement.
GAAAGAAAATGCTCATTTCAAACAGCTGTCAAAATTAATGAAATTGAAAGAATGTTTCAAAATCCATGAATGCTATTTATAGGAGTGTGTCGATATTTCATATTGAATATATTCACGTCATTCACTATTAAAGTTTTTTTGTTTGTTTAATAAACCAGTTAAGGTGGGTTTTCTGAAACTGACTGAGCTAAACATCCACCCCGTTTTATTCGAAAGAAACAAGAAACAGATACTGCAGTTTTGCTACTAAGATATTTTGTGAAAATCCACCTAAATATTTTCAACTGTACATTTATCACCAGTTTAACTGGTGAAGTAAGAAGAGTTCTTTGTGGTAATTTCACCAAGCCTATTTGATAGAAACATTTGATTAGATATTTGTTTTTTAAATTTGGTTACGAGGATAACTGAGCTTATGCGTTAAGGGCGCATGAGCAGTCTATGGCTCCGTTTCCGTTCCACTTTATAACACGGAAAGTGCTATTTTAGGTCTCTTTCATGCTGGAAAACAACTTTTAAAAAGTACCTGCAACATGTAAGAGACTTCCCTGGTGGCTCAGACGGTAAAAGCATCTGCCTGCAATGCGGGAAACCCGGATTCAGTCCCTGGGTTGGGAAGATCCCCTGGAGAAGGCAATGGTACCCCGCTCCAGTATTCTTGCCTGGAAATCCCCATGGACAGAGGAGCCTGGCGGGCTGCAGTCCGTGGGGTCGCAAAGACTCGGATATGACTGAGCGACCTCATTTCACTTCATGTAAGAGCAGCACAGTAGCATGGCACCACCACAGATCACATGAACAGTCTATCTCTGAAAAAACGCAGGCAGGCTGTGGGCCAAGAAACGGACCCCGTTCCCCTTCCAGGAGTTCCCATCATCTTAGCAGGTCAGGGGTCCTGGGCTGTGCTGCCCCATCCCTCACCTTCAAACAAAGTCCACCTGCACCTCAGCCTCTAACCCACTCCCTGCTCAATCCTGCTTGTTGCCTGGAGTTTCTAGAACACTACAGGCACAGTCGTTAAATTTAGGGAGAGCATCCTGGCCTAACTTCAAAACTTCTCCCCCCACCTCTCAACGCCCCCATCATCCATCCTCCCTCCACCCACCGTGGGCTCCGGGGGCCCTATGAGAGGGGAGCAGCGGGGACCCCGTGGGGCCTCCGCTGGGCCTGGCGGGCCAGGGAACGGGTGTGGCCCTCCCAGGGCAGGCCGGGGCTTCTCCACGGTGGGACATGGCTACTGGGCTCAGCCTCCACGTTCAGCGGCTTTCCAGCACCAGCACCCAGCAAGGCACCCAGCGCTTCGTCCCAGGTCCTCGCAGGAGGACATTTTCAGGGGAGGCGTCAGACCTCCTCCAGAGAGACACTGCGGCTTTAACTCGCCTCTCTATTCCCATCCGCTTTCCACCTAACTGGGGAAGTGCTCCCCAGAGCCAACGCCCCAAGACAGGGCCCCTGAACTCGGCTTCCGTCTGATCCCAAGGGGCAGTTTCATCACTCCATTCACTCCTGGCCTGTTTACCCCTCGCCAGCCACAGTGATGCTGCGGGAATCGCTGGTGCACACGCTCCTGATGGCAGGCGCCTGACCCCCAGGCTGCATCTGCCAGGAAGGAAGTGGCCTCTGCTCGGATGCTGGCGAGACTGACAGCTCCTGTAAACACAGCCCTGGACCACTCCCCAGGGCGCGAGGCAGAAGAGCCCCGACTACCCTTTCTTCCGAGCGTGGAGAGCTGCTGTGGGAACCGTTACACGTGTTTACGTCTTCCTTTCTGCCGTTGGAAGGGGGCTCGGAGTCACCCCTTAGGAAGGCAGTGCCTTCTGAAAATTCATGTCTCATCCTGTAACAATGAAGGTAAGTAAATACATTTTTTTCCGCAAAAAAAAAAAAAAAAAAAAGAAAAGATCGCAAAAACAACAAGGGCACTGGTGAAATGATCCCTTCCGGAGACGATCACCACTTAGCCCCACTGAGGAGTTACTTACGGGTCCTCAGGCAAATTCTAAAATTGTTCGTTTTCAGACAGACTCATCATCCGACAGTGATGACTCATTTCTTAGGAAACTGTTAATGGACTTATCCGTAATGAGGAGTAAATGATATTTCACTCAGAAAAGGAATGCATCTTAAGGACCCCTCACGGAACGACGGAGACCACAGACCCACTAATGCTGGCTCAGTGGACCACGGTGACCCACCGACAAAGAAAAAGAACCTACATTTCCCCAGCTCGGAGAGGTCTTTTGATCTGAATCACCCCAAGAACGTCCTTTCTTCCTTCTCTCTTTTTTCTTACAAGGCAGCACATGAGTCTGACTGGCCGCCGAGCCCTTGCCCTCTGCACCCCCAGGAGGCGCTGCCACGTGGGCCTTGGGCCACCACCCTGATTTCAGGCTGCTTCCTCATCTGAGTGTTCCTGCTTTCTCTGCTTCTGTCCACAGTCACACCTCGCAGGGCATGCACGAAGCAATTTCCTGAGAGGCTCCAAAACAAAAAAGACTAGTAAATAGCACTTCTACAGACAATACATCATTCCAGAGGGGGCAGGCCACGTCAGAAGAGCAAGGTCTTCATCACCACACAGAGGCCGGCAGAGACACAGAACATCCCATTCCTTCCTGAGAATGTTTACAAACATCTCTACCAACTAATTAAATCAGTGACCTTGCAGAAGACGCCCACCTCCCCCGCCTCTGTTTTCACAACCTTCAAATGAGTTTCATCAGACCTGAGGGTTCTCCACCCCTTTTCCTCAAAAGGACCTTGGATCTTTTTTTTTTTTTCTGATTGTCACCACACTGTGTGGAGAGAGTTCTCAAGCATTTGCAAGGGGGAGGTTATCTTACCAGGTATAATATACAGTTTGTTTCATGAAAACAAAGATAGCTGAGGAATATAAGTGTCCACTCTGCAGGTCACTGGAAGTCCAGGAAGACAGCCTGGGATCCCCAAAACAGATGACCAACCAACAATCTGATTCAACTCTGAAATCCACCAACACCACCAGAGCCTTCAATATAATACTAAATCCTGAGCTCTTCAACCTAGCAGGTGTGGAAACCAGTTTAAAAAATACGGGAGCTTTCTGAAACTAACCCAGTATTATCAGTCAATTACAGACCAACAAAAGTGTAAAAAAAATTTAATACATTTTAAAAAATGAGGGTGCTTTCCCTTACCATCCAGTCTTCCTGCCTAGCTGTCCCCATCTTACTCTGAATGAATAATGTGTGGAAGGAAAGACAGCGAGATTCGGTAAGCAGCACCAAGTGAAACAACAACCCAGCTGTCAACTTGGAAGCTGCCTGAGGCGAGTCTACAGAAAATCCCAAGATCACTACAGCACATGAACTTCCCGAACAGACAGTGTGTAGGGCCTGCAGAGGACGGGATACACTGGCCGGGAGTCAGGTGGCAAAACGGCATCTTTGTGAGGTTCAATCCACCACCGCCCTTCTTGGCTAAGGATTCTGAGACAGGTTGCTGGGACTCTCTGAGCTGCAGGCTCCTTAGTCAAAAACGGGGACCCAGGCAGCTCTGCTCTGAGGTAGGGCTTTTGGAGTATCACGTGAGACTCTAGGTATCAAAACCTCTGAATATTATAAAGTGACAAAAAGCCTACTCTTTGAATTTTAAACACTTCTTTTGGCTGAAAGGGGAGAGAGAGAGGGACATGCAATTATCTTTCAGCACTGACCAGGATAACGGTTGTATTTTCATCATCGTCAGCTTCCAGCAGCATTCTTTCAGCCTCATTCACTGCTCTTCACGTTTGGGGGATTACTAGTTACACTTATAATTTGGAGGCAAAAAAAAAATGGACAGATGTAAGTATGGACTTTTGAACTTGCATTGCAAAAGTACCAGGTCACGTTTATAAATATCAAAGATTATGCACTGATTCTATGCAAAAATATAAGTCATTATTAAGATATACATATGGATTTTAAGGTAATTATTAAAATCACTAATATAATGAACTGTATATAGTACCTATTTTTTTCACACTGAAAGAACTGGAATTTAACACTGTACTATAGTAATTCACTCAAGTGTCTGCACCAATACCTAATGGGCAGACTAAAGTCACAGGCAACACTGCAGGCATGCTTGAGGTATGGAGCTTTAGCACGATTAGAGAACATTATTATTCACCACTGGAGCTTGAATTATGAAAAAAAAGTCAACATCAAGCCTCTTGGAGCACAACTGGATGAGAAATTATGGAACTAAACACATATGCGCACACACACGTCACCCCCAAATAGTAATTTTTACGGAAAGTTTGGTATTCTTTAATTAAAACTGATACTAAAAAGCCCAGTGTTTACCAAATGCTATGCAGGTAATCATTTTTTAATGCATGTTGCAGGCCACCGTATTTGACCAAATATTGAAGTACCACAACCAAAGAACATTTTCTAAGTCCTGTCTATGGACATAAATATCACACCTGGCATGAGAGCGCAGGGCCTCGTTTGGAGACACTTTTGCCTGATCAACTTTTTAAAAAGTCTCCGGACAGGTAAAAGTCACCTGATACACACGTAACATTTCCTAATCCAACAGAAAAGAAATCAGAACCGCTGACTCGACTGTTACAGCACTTGTAAACACGCAGCCTACAAGTTTTAACCCAATTACATTTCAGCCGAATTCAATGAATTCCATTCTGATGCAATGAATTCAGTTAAATGGGACCCCCACCCCCACCCCACCCTGCAAGCACACAGAGCAAACTCGTGTTTCCAACATGGGCTGCAGCTCTTCCTGTCCACACTTTCTTCTCTGCTCTTTAATTCCACGCACCGTTAATGCAAGTCTGTGCCAGCTGGCCAGAAAGACATGGGAGAGTCAGGAGCAATTATCAGCCTCAGCATCTCCTCCATCTTGACTGATGACTTCACCACTTCTCTCCAGAAACAAATCTACAAATCTATTGTAGACGAGCTCTGTCTACAAGATTCAACCTTGAGCGATTCAGAGTAATCGCTGCCATCTTGAAGAACGCATCCAAACTGATGATCGTAACGTAGGAAGTATCTTCACACTGAAACGTGAAGAGCACTGTTCTCAGGAAACCTACAACCTGATCGGTAACAGGCTTCTAACCACTGATTTTGCAGGTTCAGAAAATTGTTCAGCGGATGAAAAATGCCAGCATTAAAAGCCTTCCCCAACTTGTATGGAAAAACATTCTACTCGTGTCTGCAGCAGCTGACGTCTACAGAAACTCAGCTATTACAGGGGCCCCGGTGAAGGCCCAGCTCTTGGGGCACGACACCACGGGCTCCTCCCCGCTCAGTTTTTCCCCTACTCTGTGCACTTGGCAAAGCGGATAAAAGGGCCAAGGTACACTTTCCCTTAAGCTTCTAAGGTGAAATGGGAACACTTGATTCTACCCCAAAAAATCAGAACAAAAAACCCTCTCTACCTGCCCAATCTGATACCAAAAGTTAACTGGCTCTCAGAACTCCGCTGCTACAGAAAATGCATTCGTGGGAATTTTAACAGAAAAGCCATTATCCCCGTGCCAGTCCTAAAACTTTTGCAAGTTCTTTTCAGAAAGAGACGCGTTTTAATACTAAGGTCTAAAGAAAATAAAGTATTAATTATCTATCAAAAATCCTTTTCAGGAGGGTGGCCGGCCCATGGAAGAATGAAAGGATCGAACCCTGGAGGCCTTCCTGACCAGCTGGGACAAGCAGACCAAAACCTGTGCAGGTGTGACCGCGCTCCCGGGGCCAACCCCAAGGAGCCAAGTCCCAGCCCACCAGTGATGGCGAAGCAGCTAAGTCTCAGGGATCCGTCTTCCTCTTGATGCTCCCCAGATGAAGGGCCAACACTGTCAGTCTGAGAAATCTACATTCCAGTTACACATTTTCATCTTGCCAATATCTCTTAATATATGGCCACATCATAAAAGGTCATCAGAAAGTGCAGTCCTGATACAGTTTCAGGATTAGAATGCTATTTTCCTTCGCTGTTACTCTACTACGTAATTTAAAACACTACTATGTGACAATTGATAATTATCTATGGGGGAAAAAAAAAAAAAAAACACTCCAGTGAAACAGAGTCGGGAGAAAACAAAGGCTCTCAGAGACTGGAGTGAAACCAAACAGAAGAGGCCTGCATTTCTCAGGAAGGTACTGGCTCCATGTTCAGACAACTATGAGGATCTGGGGTTTTGTTTTTAATTTAAGAACGCACATCGACAGAAGTGCCTTTCCTGCACGTACTCGTGGTTTCAAGGTAGTAAGTATCAACAGCATCGCGGGATTTACTGGCATTCTTCTTCAGAGGAGCCAGAGCTCCCTGGCCGTGGACAAGCTCCCAGACAGAAAAAGCGAGATAGAGGGACTCGTCTCCTACGTGGCTCGCCGAGATCAGCAACTAGAAACCTGGTTTCCTGACTCCTGGGTTGGTGTTCACACACCCTGCCTCCTTTTCCGAAGTACTATTTTGGTAAAGGTTTCTCTTTCAATAAAGGAACTAGAACAAGTCACGTGACTTTCATTCAGGAAAGCCTGTGTGTATCAGCACCTTAGTTGCCTGCTCCTGGGAACAGGGTGGGAGCCGGGCACACGATTGGCTTATTATGATAAGAGCCGGCCAACCAAAGCGGAAAAGCAAGCACCACAGAGAAAATAAAGTATGTGTGGTTTGTCAAGCCATCTCCTTGGAGCTCTAACACTAGCCAGGTCCCCTGCTTGAAGACTTCAACAGACAACACTTATAAACATAAATGGTTTTGCTCTCTTATCCCACGATTCTTTCTGTGGGATGTGAATAAATAGTCCTTTTATCAAACAAATTTAAAATACAGATGCTTTCAGGGTAATTCTTATCTAATCCGCCTGGTACATACACACACACCAATTTTAGAACAAAAACCTCACCAAAGAGGAATACTAAAATAGCATAGTTTACAGTATAGGACAATCTATAATCCTAACAACCAAACGTACAAAGTTAATTTTTAAAAGCAGCTTGAATGCGCAGTAAATTCAGCAGCAGCATGTCTGCTCCCAAACAACACGGTAAAGATGGCTTGGACTTTTCCACAGACACACCCACAAAAGACAGAACAAGCACCTTCTCCCTGGTCCCAAGTGAGAGGTATAATTTAGAGTTAAATTTTCAACTTCTCTGGACGACCTACAAAAACATAAACACATGTCTGGGTGTCGGACTCGACTGAGCAACTGAACTGAACTGAACTTTTTAATTGGCTGCAGCACTGAAACTCCGCCCCCAAGTCCCAATTCTACTGCAAACCACCAACCAGCAAGCCCGCTGCTGGAACCTTAACTCTTTGTCACCGCTTATCCAAACGCCAAACACTGCCCAAGCGACCCCCAATGAGGCCAACTCCGTGGAGCCCATGGAGTTTTTCCACGCGCAACCTGAGGAGCTGGGTGTGGAAACACAGCCCCTTCTGAGGGTCAGGGCATGCACCCAATGACTCAGGAAGCTCACTTTCCGTTTTATCTTCAAAGAAATGCTTTGCAAGTCTTCCCTCCATAAATCATGCTCTCAAAACACACTTATCTCCTGTGAACTTTTTATTCATGAGCATCACAAACCAATGTCTCTGCGCAAACAAGAGTTAAATAAAGGTGGATGCTCCTTCAAGGTTTCCCGACAGTCCCTTTCTGGCTCCACAGAACACAATTAAGCTCCCCCTCCCCACCTCGTTAATTAAAATGAGACCCTCCTCTTTCCTTGTCTGTTGTTCTCTGTGCTCAAATTAGTCTACTAGAAACCCATTTAGTGTGGAGGCCTTTTTGAAGGAAAGGGAGGAAAAATGGTTTGGACACAATGGATCAATTGTAGTTATCTGTTTTGTTTAAAAATAGTCTTTTTCGTTCTTAAGAGGGTGTTTACCACAACACCCACAGAGACTTTGGACAAACAGCAACCCAAGTGATTTCAGTGACCACTGAACTTACAAACTGTTTTGATTTCAGAGCCCTGAATCCTATAGGTTGAAAAGAATGTTATACTGGTGGGAAATCGGGAACAAAACAAGGCAGACCAGGCGTCTAACTAAACTTATCTCTTGCAGTTTAAAATTTTCCCTCATCTGAAAAGGGCATTCTATCAGCCCTGAATCCTGTTTCTGAATGTATCTCCTTTATCCGAAAGGCCTTGGATTCTTTCAGGCCTGGAGGCACACAGCCCAGCTCACTGTTCCGCTTGCTGCGAGAACCGCCTCCCAGGGCCCTGCTCAGTCCAGTCCGGGTTTTTCCTGCCTGCTCCAGCAGAGGCTGTAAAAGGTGTTGTGTTCTCAGGCTGGTTTTTCTGATGAGAATCAGATTTCAGCAAGATGTACTTCAGTGTTCACTACGGTCTGTACCCCTTCCTGTGCGTGCGGATTTTTCCCCCGGTCAAGTCTAGTTAGGCTGCTGTATTTATCTGGCCTGTGTCTTGGACGGCACCTCATAATCCTTCAACTCCCAGACACGCCAGCAATTTTTCAGACGCACCTGTAGGGCTTCAGTGCCTCCAAGAAAAGCGACCTTCAGCTAAGCGTCACCGTTTTCGGGGCACATCCTGACGGCTTCCAGCTGGCGTCACTAAACGCCAAAGGGCCGCGTCCCTGAGAGGTCGCTGTGCCTCGTTCCATCTTGCAGTCCATGATTTCAGGAAAAAAAGCAAGTCGCTTTTCCTCTATTGTGTAAGAGTAACAGGGTATCCACCCTACAGCTGTAACTTTTTTTTCTTTAAATTTATTTTTATTGGGAGGATAATGGCTTTACGATATTGCGTTGGTAGCTGCCATACATCGCCATGAATTGGCCACAGGTGTACATACCCCACCCTCTTGAACCCAGCTGTAACTTTAAATCCCATGGATTCGAGGAAACACATGCTGGATTTACCCCGCATCAGGTGCGTCTGTTTGCTTTCAGAACACAAGGTGTACAAGACCCCCAAGCTGCGTCCATCATCACCCTGTAACCCCAGCAGGCTGCTGACCTCAGGCCAGCATCTGAGCACCGTTCACCACTCTGTCCTCTGCGGGTCCCACAGCGCCTCGAGCTTCCTGCACGGAAGCAGCTATAAGAAACTCTCTGAGTCCAGCCTCCTCTCCTCCCCCTGGTCATTCAGGGTCTGCGACAACCAGGTCAAGGCAAGCACACCTCTGTCCTTGCCGATCTGTGAGGGGGCAGGGAGGGACGGCACTGGGCACCCCCCTCCCCGCCCCGCCCTGCCCCCGACTGCTCCTGAAAAGACCCATGTGGCCATCTTTCACTGTCTTCTCTGAAGCCCAGATTCTCATCGCCTGGGCAACCGGGAAAATGCTGGCGCCCGGGCTCCGCCCACTGGCCGCTTTCCTTGACTGCGGCTGACCCCACAGGTCATTTCTCAGACCTGCTCCAGCGCTCCAACGAGGGCAAGTGCCCCCAACTCCACCCCAGCCAGGGCCCCCCTGACCAGCAGCACCAGCGCAGCAGGGGAGCTTCTTAGGAAGGCACACTGGGAGCCACATCCCAGACCCACCGCCTGGGGCCACTCAGCCCGGCCAGCCCCGCCTGACTCCCAGCGGTGGCTCCCAGCGGGGCTCAAGCTCCAGAACGGGTTTAAGCAGCGTCACCCTTTCAGCCCCCTAGAGAACAGGCACGCCTCTGGGGGGAAAGCTCCTACGGTCCCCACATAAACTTGAAAAGGCTCAGGGCTCCCTGCAACGGCCAGCCAAAATGGATGCTAGTTTCCTAAACAACTTTGGGGCCTGTTTTTATAAACTTTGAGGCTCAGCAAAAATCAGCCCGTCCAGGCTCCAGGAAAACAAAGAGAAAGGTGACGTCTGCAGGCCTGGGAGCCGCCAGCAGCCTGTCCCTCCAAGCGGAAGTTTCCCACCTCACAGATGGGAGGACCCCCCTGGGCCACGTCCCGGGGGGCGTGGCTGACCTGCTCCCCCAGCCCCACCCCCGCCAGGCGTTCCCAGTCGGGAAGAGGAGGGGGGCTCTGGAGTCAAAGAAAACAGTCGGAAGACCCACTGTTTAACTCAGACAACTCGAGTGCTCCGGCGCGGTCTCTGGGGAAAAGACAGGCACTGGGCCAAAGGCAAAACAAAGCGAGAGCCCGGCGCCAGAACGTGGGCACTGAGGCCAAGGTACCCTCGAAGGGAGGCGGTTCCTAGCCGCCCCGCCCGCCCGACCGCCCGCCCTCCTCCCCGCCCCGGGCCCTCACCTTTCACCACCGTGGCCTCCTTCAGGTGATGCGTCAAGAAGTCAATGCTGGCGTAGGCGTTGGCCGCGGGCAGGGCGCCAGGGCCTGGCCCTCCGCACACCCCGGCAGGGCTGCCGGCGCCCACGGCGCTGATGAGACCCCCGAGGCTCCGGGTGCGGCCCCAGGCGCTCCTGTCGCCCGTCTGCGCGTGCGGGTGCTGCTGCAGAGGCGGTGACAGCCCCGGCTCGTCCCTCACGTCGATGGCGATGTAGTTGAGGCCGTTCTGGAAGCCGGTGGAGGTCTCCCGGCGCATCGGCGAGCTGGTGCCCCCGGGACAGCCGACCAGGCCGCCGCCGGGCTGAGCCGGCGTCCAGGCCCGCGCCTGCTGAGGCGTCGGCGGGGGCAACTGGCGGGGCGACGAGGGGGGCTCATCGCACCCACCCAGGACGCCGCCCCCGCCGCCGCCGCCCCCTTCGCTGCCTTTCCGGAGAGAGACGTTCTCCACCGAGGCCGAGTTGTGCCGCCTGGGGGTGTGAGCGAAGGACGGGGACACGGGGGTCACAGTGGTGGTCGAGGAGAAGGTCTCGGAGCTGTGGCGGCGGCGGCCCCCCTGCGGGTCCGCGCGGATGACCTTGGCCCCCCGGTGCGGGTCTGGGGGCTGGCCGGCCTGCAGGAAGGCCTCGACTCCCGACACCTGATCCATGAGGCTCAGCCTCTTGAGGCCTGACACGGGGCTGCTCACGCGGGCACCGTCGGACTTCGGGGGCGCCGCGATCGGTTGTGGCGGGGTGGCAGCCACGCCAAAGGCCATCTCGGTGTAGTCACCGTTGTCCCCCGTGTCCGAGGACGAGGAGGCCGCCGCGCCCGGGCCCTTGGGGGCGGGTGCCACAGGCAGGCGGTACAGCTCGCCTGGCGGAGGCGGAGGCGGCGGCGGCTGCAGGGCCGAGGAGGGGACGGCCGGGCGCGGGGGCAGCGGCGGGTACACAGAGGCCTCGGGAGACAGCAGGGCGTCCAGGGAGCCTACGGGGTCCCGGCCCTGGGCGCCCGGCTGCGGCGACTTAGGCGAGCTGAAGTCGAGGTTCATGTAGTCGGAGAGCGGGGAGCGCTGCCGGCTGTCCCCGCTCGTGCCCGGGGTGCCAGAGCCCAGGGAGGAGGCCGGGCTGCTGGCGGATAACAGCGAGGACGACGAGGCGGCCGAGGCCAGGAGCGGGGGCGCGGGCGGCGACAGGCGCGCGCCAGCCTCCCCGAAGTCGATGTTGATGTACTCGCCGGGACTCCTGGGCTCGGGGGGCAGCGGGTACTCGTGCATGCGGGGCAAGGCCGGCAGCCCCTCCAGGGACAGGCGCGTGGGCCTCACTGCCCGGCAGCGCTGGGCCAGGAAGCCGTCGGGGCGGCTGCCTCCGCCAGCGCCGGGCCTCCCGGGAGAAGGCACAGCGGGATGAGGTGGCTGGGGGTGGCCGCTGCCAGCCGCCGGGGCTGGGAAGGCACTGGCCGGCTGCGCGGGGCCGGGGGCCGGCTCCAGCTGCTCCTCCTCCAGGACCCGGCCCACGGGCGAGCTCATGAGCACGTACTGGTCGCTGTCGCCGTGGCAGGCGTGGGGGGCCTTGTAGGAGCGGGGCAGGGAGCTGTAGCAGTAGCCGGGCATGCCCCGCAGCGTCTCCCCCGCAGCCGAAAAGAAGTCGGGCGGGGTGCCCGCGGTGCCCACGTCGCTGGGGGACATGTTGAGGTAGTCCCCGTTGGGCAGCAGCTTGCCGTCGGCGCTCTCCATGGACAGCTTGGAACCGCACCACATGCGCATGTACCCGCTGTCCTCGGGGGAGCTCTCGGCCGGGGAGCCGGTCTTGTAGCCGCCCGCGGTGCCCGGGAAGGCCCTGCCGGCCGCCGACGCGGGCGCGGGCCCCGCGGCCCCCGCCGGGGGCAAGGCGGCGGGTGCAGGGCGCGGCTGCAGGATCTGCTTCGGGGCCGACACGCTGGTGGGGCTCATGGGCATGTAGGCGTCGCTCTTGCAGCTCCCGCTGCCCGCCCCCAGGAGGGCCACGCCGGGGGCCATGGGCACGTAGCCGTCGTCCGTGCCCAGGTTACTGCTGGAGCTGCGGTGCGAGCCGATCTCGATGTCGCCGTAGTCCTCGGGGTACGGGTGGTAGGCCCCTTTGGGAGAAGACGCGGGGCAGGAAGGGCACAGGCGGCTGGAGCTGCCCGAGAAGGTGGCCCGCATCAAGGTGTACTCGTCCAGGGACGCGGAGGACGGCTGGGGCGCGGGCCGCTGCCGGGCAGGCGTGGTCAGCGAGTAAGTCCGCTTTCTCAGCCCTCGGTCCAAGTCCGGGGCGCCGTCCCCGGAGACCCTGCGGTAGGCGCGGCCACCGCAGTGGCTCAGCGGCCGCTCCATGGTCACGTAGCCGTACAGCTCGCCCGCGCTGCCGTCCCGCGCCGGGGGCGTCTCGGCGATGGACTCGGGCGTGTTGCTCCGGTGGCCGCAGTAGGCCCTCAGGTCCCCGGGGCTGGAGCCATACTCGTCCAAGGACATGAAGCCGGGGTCGCTGGGGGAGCCCGAGGCCGAGGCGCTGCCGCTGGAGGGGCGCTGGGGGTGCAGGGGGTGCGGCAGGTGCGGGTGCGGGCCGGGGGGCGGCGGGTAGGAGCCCGAGCCGTGCCCGCTGCTGGACGACAGGCTGCCGGGGCTGGTGGCCGCCGGGGGCGAGTGCGCCACGGGCATGGACATGGAGCGGCTGTGCTGCAGGCCGCCCCCTGCCGGCGCCAGCGCCGCCTTGCCCGCGCGGCCGCCGCTCAGCGTGTGCGAGCGGCTCAGGGGCGCGCGCACCGGGCCCGGGCTCAGGGGGCTGCCCGCCGCCGCCCCGGCCGCCGCCACCGCCGCCCCCGCCCCCGCCCCCGCCGCGGCGCCGCCGTCGCCCTCGCTGGCTGTGCGCACCCGGCACGCGCTGCACTTAGCGGCGGGCGGGGTGGCAGCCAGGCTGTCGGTGCGCGAGCGGCGCACCAGTCCCGTCTGGCTCGGGGGCAGGTTGAGCAAGTGGTGGTGGCGGCGCGCGCCGGGCACGCTGATGGGGTGCGTGGCCGACGAGCCGGACGACTGGCTCTTGCTGCGCGGCCGGAACTCGAAGAGCTCCTTGAGCGCCTTCATGGCCTCCAGGATGGTCTCGTGGATGTTCTGCGCCACCACCGAGTCGTCCGCCTGCATCCACAGCTCGCCGGGGCCCGTCACGGCCGAGCGGCCCACCTCGATGAAGAAGAAGCTGTCCGAGTGGCCGCAGCGGCGGATGCTCATGAGCTGCAGCGTCACCGACGGCTGCTCGCAGTTGAGCTTCACGAAGCCGATGGTGCGCGCCGACAGGCACAGGCGGTACACGCCCGTCAGGTTCTTGCTCTGGCCCAGGCCCTTGGGCTTCAGGTTGACCTGCCACACCTCGCGGTAGGCGGCCGTGGCGGGCGCCACCAGCCCGTAGCTGTCATCGGCCGCGGCGGCGCCCGCCGAGCCGCCCAGGGCGCCGGGCAGGGAGGCGCTGCAGGACCCGGAGGTGGCGGCGGTGGCGGGGGGCGCGTCGCCGGCGCTCGCGCGGCCCTCGCTGACCAGGTCGGTGAGCGCGCGGTACCAGCCCTCCTGCTCCTGCTCGTTCTCGGCGGCCACGGCGAAGTACTCGTCCTTGGTGTAGAGGGCGATCAGGTACTTGTGCTTGGCGTCGGCGCGCTTGTTGATGTTCAGGCAGCAGTCGAGCGCGATGACCCGCTTCGGGGCGCCCGCCTTGCTCCGCCACTTCTTCTCGCTCTCGTAGTACTCGAGCCGCGGCGGCTGCGGCGCCGGGCCCCCGCCCGCGCCCGCGCCCGCCTCCTCGCCGCCCGCGCCGGGCCCGCGCAGCACGAAGAAGCGCTTGTGGCCGTGCTTCTGCTTGCGCAGGTAGCCGCACTTGCGCACGCTGTGGTTGTTGTTGTTGTTGTTGTTGTTGAGGTTGGGGCCGTCCCCGCCCGCCGGCCCGGGGGGCCCGTGCTCCGGCGGGCTCGCCATCGCGGGCGCTTCAGGCCGCGCCGCCCGGCCCGGCTTGGAGGGGCCGGGGGCGGGGCTGGGGGTCGGGGAGGGGGCGCAGTGCAGGGGGGCGCGGGCGGCTCCCCACCACCCCCTGCTCGGCCGCCGGAGCCCGCGTCCCTCGGGCCCAGGAAGTGGGGAAGGCTCGGAACGGGAGGCCCCGCGGGGGCCGGCACCCGTGCGGTGGCGCAGCGCCCTCCGCGATCCGGGGCCCCAGAAGGTGCCCGGAGCGGGCGGTGGCTGCCGCCCCCCCTTCCCCGCGGCCCGGCTTGCCCGCGGCCGCTGCCTCCCGGGCTCTCGGGCGGCGCCTGGGGGACTCGCTGGCTGGGCCGAGAGTCGGGGTCCCCGAGCCGCGGGGCCGAGCCTACGGCGCGCGCGGCCGAACGGGTCCCGCCGCCGCGCTGCGCTCCGGGGTGCCGGGGTGTGCCCGGGGACTCGGGGTCCGCGCCGCCGCCGCCGCCGCCGGGGCTGCCGCTGCCGCTGCTGCTGCCGCTGCTGCTGCCGCTGCCAACGGCGACCCGGGCTCGTCGCGGTCCCCGCCGCACAGTGAGTAACACATCGCGCACCGAGTGACTGAACTAAGAAGAGCAAAACAACATGTGACTCGCCGTTACGCAGGCACACACGGCGCGGCCGCCCCGCCCCGCCGCCCGCATTGGCGCCGCGCCCCCCGACGGACGGCAAGCGCGGCCAATGGGCGCGGGCCGCGGGGAGGGCGGGCCGCGCGTCCCCGCCCCGCCCCCCTTTCTCCCGGGGCCGCGTTTCCCGCCGTCCCCTCCCCCGCCCCCTCCCGCGGGGGGCCCGGGCCGCGGCGGGGCGCGGCGGGGCGGGGGCGGCCGGGCCTCATTAATCAGAGGCTCGTTGCGGAGGCCGGCGGAGGAGATGCCACCCAGGGCGGGAAAAGGGGCGCGCGGGAGGGGCAGGGGCGGGGGCCGGCCGCCGCGCGCAGGGCCCGGCCCTCCCGCCTTTGACTCAATTAATTGGGCTCGGAGCTTCCGCCGGGGAGGGTACGCTGCAGGGGGCGGGGGCAGACCGAGATCAAGGGGCAAGACCGCCAGCCCAGGCTCGGGGCTTGGGAGGGGGCGGTGGCACCCCCCCCCACCCCGGGGCCCAGCACCGCCTCGCCGCCGCCCCACTGGCTGGGGCCCGGAGGAGGCAGTGAACTTGGCTGCCCCCTCGAAATTCCCTCCCCCCGCAGCACACACTTCGGCGCGCGGATCCGGTGCCCGGGCTGGGGGTGGGCGCGCGCCCCCCACCACCACCCCCGCCTCTGCGGGTTCGCGCCTGGGTGGTTCCCTTGGTGCCCGGCCCGCGGCTTGTTTACGAGCATCCCATTAGTCACCGGTGAGCTCAGGATCGATAGCAGCTTCTAGCCCCTTTCTGGAAGGGGAGCCGTGGTCGGCAAGGGGCGCGGATGGGGGCGCCCGCAGCCCCGGGCCGCGCGGGCCCCAGGGGCTCCCGGGGTCCCACCGCTCAAGGCTGCCCTTCCCCCGCACCCGATCGTGGGCCCTTTCCGGGGCGTCATCAGCGCCATTCACTTGCATGCTCTGGGGAAGTTGAAATCGTCTGTTTAGATGTAACAGGAGAAAGGGGAGGACGAGCAGGCGAGAAGACTGCAGTATCCCTCGTGCCGGGAAGAGGGCGGGCTCCGGCGCGCCGAGCCGGGTCCCCGCGGCCGGCCAGCACCCCGCCGACCCCCGGCCCGGCGCGCCGAGGCGCGGGAGTGGGCGTCTCCGGACCTACGCGCCCGCAGCGGGTGCTGCGTGAAAGATGCCCTTGGATGCTTCAGATATTCCCGTCTACGTGGCTTCTGTGACTTTCAAAGTCGATTCCAANCCCGCCGACCCCCGGCCCGGCGCGCCGAGGCGCGGGAGTGGGCGTCTCCGGACCTACGCGCCCGCAGCGGGTGCTGCGTGAAAGATGCCCTTGGATGCTTCAGATATTCCCGTCTACGTGGCTTCTGTGACTTTCAAAGTCGATTCCAAATGGGGACCCACCATATAACGCGTCTGCTAAATGGCTGTGAGGGCCGCTGTTGAGGGTGGGAGTCCCCGACTTCGGATCCGAGCAGGCTACGGGTCCTGCGGAAACGAAGAAGGCTGTAGACACAAGCCTTGGTCGGATTTGGGGCTTGTTTTTAATTGCGTCTTCATGAAATGATTTGAAATAAAAAAAAATTTTTTTAACTCCTGGAAGTTTGCCTTTGAATGCCGTCTATACCTTACAAAAGTCTTCGTTTCCAATGTCATGGAGTCTCACATTGAAGAAAAATAATTTGATTGTAATTTTTGAGAGAGTGATAACTATTTTAACATGTTTGTAAAAAAGTGACCTGAAAATTCTGTTAGTTAATACTACGGGCCGAGAGATCCCTACTTACCGAGAGATCGTGGTAGTTTTGTCAGCTGCTATATAAATTATGAATTAAATTATGGTTACTGATGAATAACGTAAACAGAAGGATCCATGACACAAAAGTCATCAGGATTCGCCCCAAAGAGGTGTGTTCAAAGTCGATCCTTCGTTTTAAACAAACCATGCTTACAAAGTAATACTCCAGGAGTGGTGGGGGGTGTGTGTGTGCGTATGCCTGCACGTTTCTGTGTGTGGGCATGGGTGTGTATGTACATATTTGTGTGTGTGTGTGTGTGTGATTGTGTGTGTGTTCTGTTACATTTAGATCTCGCTGTCCTTTTTATGGGAGCAGATGTTGCATAGCAAGCTGTCCACCCAGCAAGGAGAGCTGATGGGGCTTCTCATCCGGGAGCTTCAAGACCTTGTGGCCCAATTCTGTTGCCTCTTCGATCATTTCCAGGAAGCAGACCTGCCTGAATGTTCAGTAACCCTAGCAAGCAGAGGGTGATGGTGGGCTAACCTTTTTCCAGCATCATGCCATAATCATTCATTCAAAGAAAGGATTTTTCTGCTTGATTTTGGCTTTTCAAACAAAATAAGTTTTCAAATACTCCTTGAATATTTAGTTGCTGTGCCCTTTGGATGTCAACAAGACCATCTTGGGG
>SJYX01007270.1:377430-429078 GCA_006410675.1 Oreotragus oreotragus | reverse complement strand
TTACAGCATTTTAGTTGGAGGAACAAGGAAATGGCAACCCACTCCAGTATTCTTGCCTGGAAAATCCCATGGATGGAGGAGCCATGGGGTCGCAAAGAGCCAGACACGACTCAGCAACTGGGCTTCACTTCACTTCAACAAAATGCCCATTTCATAAACAGGGCGCATCTGTTTCAGAGAGATTTAGAGTGCTTAAACCCACTCCGCTGGGAACGAAAATAGGGGAAAAAAAGAAAGAAAAAGGCTCTTTCATTTAGTGGAAATTCGTTTCAACTTGTCAAACATTAGCAATTCTATCAAGCATATTTTTAAGTTAATTTTTTAAGCTAATATTGTGGACAATGATCCCAAAGGTCTATAATATGAGGAACTACCCGTTTTGTAGGAAATGCTATTCATAATAAATGGTTCCCAGTACATTATCTGGTGATAAATTCATATTAACCCAATAAAGTAGTTGATTCTATCAGATTTATCAGTGTCTTAAACATCTACTTTGTGCTGAAGTGTGTGTGAAACTATTGACTCCACAGTGCCAATCTGCATCAGCCACCCAGCTGTGCCTCTCGGGAGGGGCTGCCTTCCAGGGGTGTCTCGGCCCCCGCACCTCTGCTGGGTGAGTTGGATGTGCAAGTCCCTGGGCCCCCTTGCCGCCAGCCCCTTCTGGGCGCTGAGCTTGTAGCGGCTGCCCTAAGAGATGAGGGCTCCCCTGGTGGTGAAGAATCCACCTGCCAGTGCAGGTCCCTGGGTCGGGAAGATCCCCTGGAAGAGGCAATGGCAACCCACTCCAGTATTCCTGCTTGGGAAATCGCATGGACAGAGGAGCCTGGCGGGCTACAGTCCATGGGGTCGCAGAAGAGTCAGACATGGCTGAGAGACTCAACAACAGCCAAAGGAATCGAGTGATGGACGGCTCCCTCCAGGACAGATGGCAGGCTTCCTTATTTCCTGCTTCAAAGAGGGGGATCCCCACGCCCGGTGAGCCAGCCAGGACACCCCAGCCCTCGCTGCAGCGACAGCCACTGGGACGTGCCACGTTACCCCCGTGATGCTCAGGGAGGGGACGAGAGGGGCAGAGGCAGGTCTTGCTGTTTTCTGTGGCACCAGTCCGGGGCCCCCAGAGCTCACCTCCTCTTCCAGCGAGCATGTCTGTAAGTGATCAGCTCGTAAGGAAATTGCAGTGAAATCTCAGCCCCCCCGGGGAAGCTCACAGACCAGGGGGATAGACAGCCTGTGTGTACACAGGCAAAGCCAAGGGCCAGTGGCCTTTAGTACAGAAATAGATCCAGCTTCACAGGGGAGGTTGGTGTGCTCCAAAGCTGGCGTTGTATTTCATGTCTCAGGAAGATAGACTGTTTGATAAATGATGTTGGCATAACCGGAAAATATATCTGAAGACACACTAAAATTGCATCCCTGTCTCCTACGAAAATGTCAGGTGAATCAAAGATGTGCATGTTAAAACGTGAAACCACAAAATGTGGGAGAAAGGGGAAAAATGATGAATTTAACTTTCTGAAATAGAATTCTGTGCAGAAAAATACAGTAAAGGCAAAATCAAAGGCCAGACAGTGAACTGGAAAGAAATCACAGACGTTATCACAGAGGAGTGCTAACTGCGTGTTTATTCCATACGTTCAAGGCTCCTGTAAAGGCAGTAACAAAGAGACCACAAACACCATATAAAAAGGGGTAAACGATCTGGACACAAAGGTCACAGTGATGAAAATAAATGCAAGACAGTCTTAAACCAGTAACAGCCTGCTTAACCTTTCTCACAATAAGATAAATGCAGATGAAAACCACAGTGTGGTACAGTCATTTATCCGTCAGACTGGCACTGATCAAGAAGTTGGGTTACACGTGAGTCTGTTGGGATGTCAGGAAAGGTTCCCACACAAGGCAGCTCGATGGCACAGAACTAAACAGCATCCACGCAGGGCAATCCGACTGTGTCTGTCAAAGTGACAACTGTCTGTGCTCCTTGACTGACAGTTTCATGTCTAAGAATCACTGGTACGTATGGGAAATGATCGCCTTACAAGAGTATTTCTTGTTGAGAACAGAACCTGATGGGCATGTGAGAAATAGTTTGTACTGGAGGACCTTCATTCCCTCCATTCTCATCTGGAACAGCAGAAATTTGGAAGCAAGTTGAAGGTCAGCAATTTGGAACTGGTCAAACCGTATATGAATGCAATATTATACAACTGTGACATGTCAAAGCTTTATTCATACCATAACATCCCAAAATGTGGTTTAAGCAGGGGAAATATAACACAAGAATCTGTTAAATATTCAGAGGTGTAAAAGTAATGTATTTTAATGTTTAAGGGCTCTGTAGACCTTAGTGAGTTTGTGGTTGTGATCTGAGATGCTGAAAGATTTGCTGGGTAGGCTGTCACAGAGGTTTGGACTGGAGGTATCAGTTTGGGAGTGCAGGCATATAGGAGTATATATCCTTGGGATGCGCTAAAACATAGACATCATATTCAAAAGCAGAGACGTCACTTTGCTGACAAAGCTCTGTATATTCAAAGCTATGGTTTTTCCAGTAGTCATGTACGGATTTGAGAGCTGGACCATAAAGAAAGCTGAGCGCTGAAGAACTGATGCTTTTGAACTGTAGTGGTGGAGAAGAATTTTGAGAGTCCCTTGGACTGCAAGGAGCTCAAATCAGTCCATCCTAAAGGAAATCAACCTCGAATATTCACTGAAGCTGAAGCTCCAATAGTTTGGCCACCTGATGCGAAGAGCTGACTCATCTGAAAAGACCCTGATACTGGGAAAGATTGAGGGCAAGTGGAGAAGGGGGCGACAGGATGAGATGGTTGGATGGCATCACCGACTCGATGGACATGAGTCTGAGCAAACTTAAGGAGATGGTGCAGGACAGGGAGGCCTGGCGTGCTACAGTATTTGGGGTCGCAGAGAGCTGGACACGAGTTAGCAGCTGAACAGCAGCAGTGTGCTGAGCTCGCAGTGAGAGAGATGAGATCGGGAGGAGCGCCCAGATCATGCTCAGGTTTCGAAGTCAGGGTCGGGAAGGGGAGCAGCAGAGGACCCTCAGGAGAGGCAGCCTTTGAAGCCGGGAAAACAGCGGGGTTCGGGATCAGGAGAAGGCGTGGAGAGCCTTGGGAATCGCAATGCTGAGTGACCCAGGGAGGCGGATCTGGCGACAGAGAAGCCTCTGGGGGTCCAGATGGGAGCTGGTTCCTCTGGTGAGGTGCTTGTGGAGCGGAGGAGGGCGGAAGGCAGCCCAGAGAAGACAGGAAGGATGAGCCTCGTCCCTGAGGATGAACTTGAATGAGGGAAGCTCTTCCCTGATGGTTGCAAATGCTGTCCTGGCAGGAGCGGCGGGGACGAGGAAGGACATGGAATCCTGAGCGAAGCCGAGGTGGACGGCCAGCAGCGTCCTCGGGAGGGAAGGGAGGCTCGGGTGACGCAGACTGGGGTGGACGGTGACTGGGAGCTTGAGAGAAGCATGGAAGGCTTCAGGAGATGCCGGAGGAAGGCAGGGCTGGTGGGAAGACAGCTTGGCGGTTTCTAACAAAGTGAGGTCGCTCAGTCGTATCCGACTCTTTGCGATCCCATGGACTGGAGCCCACCAGGCTCCTCCATCCATAGAATTTTCCAGGCAAGAGTACTGGAGTGGGTTGCCGTTTCTTTCTCCAAGCCACACCCAATCATAGCGTACCATCCAGGAGTCATGCTCCTTGGAATTTTCTCAAAGGAGTCGAAAACTTATGTCCATGTAAAATGCAAGCACAGGTGTTTATAATGGCGCGCCTCATAAGGGAAGCAATCAAGACTACCATTCACAGGTCAATGGATAAATAAACTATGGTGCGTTCACACAGTGGAATATTATCCACTGATTTCTTTAAAATGAACTCTCAAACCATGAAAGGTGCGAAAGAGCGCAAGATGCACGTTAACAAGTGAAAGAATCCAATCTGAAAAGCTACTTACTGTATAATTCCTACTATATGTCATCCTGGCAGAGGCAAAACTATGGAGTCAGTGAAAATAAATAAAGCAGTGGCTGCTGGGGGTGGAGGAGAGGTGGGCAGGCAGAGCAGAGAGAATTTTCAGGTCAGTGAAAATAAAATTGCACTTGGTGTGAGGATGGTTCTGTGTCATTACACATTTACCCAAGCCCATAGACTGTTGAGCACCCGGAGTTGACCTAAGGTGGTCTAGGGACTTCGGGTGATTATAATGTGTCAATAAGTGTTCGCTAGTGATAAACACGCATCACTCTGTTGAGTGATATGATAACAGGAGAGGCTGTACATGGGGGAGGGGGGAAACCTCTGAACCCTCCTCTCAATTTTGTGGTAAACCTAAAGTTGCTCTAAAAAAATAAAGTCTTAAATTTTGTTTCAAAACTATGTCCCATGAGAATGTTACTACACATCACAGAACCATGTTCTTTAGCATTGCTCTCTTATGTTACGTGAATTCTGCCTACAAGAACGCACCTTGATTACAGCTCTTCACCTCTACCGAGAGGGTTTAAGTAACTCCACGGTTACCCCACAGCACTAAAGAGACAAACTACAGCAAGATCTTGCTGCCAAAAGATGTTCTTATTTCAAAAAGAGACCAGAAATGGATGGAGAAAATTAAAGCAGGGAAGGCAAGGCCGAAACGCAAAAATGCTGACCTTCCCACATGAAGGAAAAAAGAACCAGGTAGTACCCTAATCCTGCCAGATCCAAAAAAAGTTTAACCAACCAGCGTCTCCTGGGGGGGTTCTGGGAGGTGCCAGGCCCTGACTTTGAATCACCCGGGATGCCCTTGAACTGAAAGCATCAGGACCCACGATCCAGTGTTAACAGTGTCTGGGGGAACACCCTAATTTGGTTGCCCAAAGAGGCTTTTAATCCCCTAGCCACGTACTTATTTCATAACAGACATACATCCGTCTTCCCCGTCGACCTCCTGCAGCACACGCCCACTTTCACATGAGGTTTTGCTGCCACTGAACCTCCTTGTGTGAACACGCGTTTGCGGAGACGGTGGATGATCTCTGTCGCCGTGTAAAATGCTACTCTGTACTCTGATTCGATTATTGAAGGAATAATTGCTTAGGGAAGAAAATCTTTAGGCTACAGAGGAGTGAACAGGGGAAAACCAAGCGGCGACACGCGTGTCTCCCCCAGAGGCGGCCGTCGTCAGCAGCACATCCAGGACATTCGCCTCCAGCTTTTTGTAAGCA
The DNA here is from genome assembly GCA_006410675.1 of Oreotragus oreotragus. Classification (NCBI taxonomy): domain Eukaryota; kingdom Metazoa; phylum Chordata; class Mammalia; order Artiodactyla; family Bovidae; genus Oreotragus; species Oreotragus oreotragus. Next base: position 423,854 of record SJYX01007270.1, on the reverse strand, counting down.
AGTGTGCTGCTGTGCAAAATGGAACCACGCTGCTTTAAAGTGTCCCGAGTGGCATCAATGTCTCAGGGCTACACACCCTTCCATTTTTCCACTGCAATCACCTGGCCTTTTCACCGGCCTGCTGCTGCCCATGGGCCACCAAGCTCGGCATGTTTGGAAGAACCAGATCGGCCCGTGAGCACCACACCGCTGCCTGACGGTCAGTGTCCCCGAGGCGCTTGGCCTCAGCAGATGCTGTCCGTGGACTTGGACAGTGGTCCACACATTCTGCTGCGCACCTGTGACCCTCCTACACACAGGAGCCCTGGCCAATGAGGACCCAAAGAGGAGGGACATAAAACAGAGTCAAGGAAATAGAAGATACAGCGGGGATGGTCCCAAACACTTCAGCATCCCCATTTTATAGGTGGTGAAACTGAGGCACAGACAGTGCTTCATCTGAAATCCCACAGCTACTGAGGAGCACAGCGGAGATTCAGGGCCACCCCACCCTCAAAGCTGTGTGGCCACCGGCGGGCTCAGGATGCACGCAGCCACTGTAACTTTTTCACATTCCCACCGTTAGCTGAGCAAAAGGCCGGATGGGTCCTCCTGTGTGCAATGTGCTGAGCCATGTGCTGGGAGAGGCCTCACGGTCATGGTGCAGCGTTGAAGCTGTGCTTACACACCAGGGTGGGCTTCCCTGGTGGCTCTGACCGTAAAGAATCTGCCTGCAATGCAGGCTCGATCCCTGCCTTGGGAAGGTCCCCTGGAGAAGGGAATGGCAACCCACTCCAATATTCTTGCCTGGAAAATCCCCTGGACAGAGGAACCTTGTGGCCTACAGTCCATGGCTGGCGTTACAAAGAGTCAGTCACTGACGACTAACACACACACCAGGAACCCAGGTTAGGGTCTTGGGTCCCCCTCCCTTCCTTCCTGGGGAGAAGCTGTGGGGGAGGAAGACGGGGGATGGGATGCGAAGGAACAGTGACCTGAGACCCCTTCAGCCCTCAGATTCTTTAAGGAGCTGAGTGTGATTTGCGGAGTGCTCTGAGTTTCATCGTTCCGCGTTCGTCCAAGTGCCCCGTCGTTCCGCAGCCCGTACATTTAAGTGCTGGCTTCAGGAACCTGGAGAGGTTGGAGTGCACGTCGGGTTGGAGTTTGCTGAACAAATTCCACAGGAAAGAAAAGGGCCAGATGCTGAAGGGGCTTTCAGAGGAACGGATTGTCCAGGGGTGAACTCGGAGGCCCAGAGAGGGGATGCGATTTGCCTTAAGCCATGCAGCTGGTGGCAGAGGCAGGCCTAGAAGCCAGGTGTCCTGGCTCCCAAGACATCCCGCTGCCCGAGGAACGGAACAGGGCTTCCCCACTGGCTCAGGTGGTACAGTGTCCGCCTGGAATGCAGGAGGCCCGGGTGGGATCCCTGGGTTGGGACGATCCCCCGGAGAAGGAAATGGCAACCCACTCCAGTACTGTTGTCTGGAAAATTCCATGGACTGAGGAGCCTGGTAGGCTACAGTCCATGGGGTCACAAAGCGTCGGACACGACTGAGCAACTTCACTTGATTCACTTAGTTTCAGAGAATGACCCGTGGACCCTTCAGCCACCAGAGCGACACACGGAATCTCCAGGGAACCCCAGAACTCAGCTTGCCTCTCAGAACCCCGATCCCCTGGCTGTTCACTGTTCAGATGCTTCCAGTCAGCCCCTGGCAGGAGCCGCGCTGGAGAAGCCCATCTCGTGGTACCACGAGCAAACGGGCTTGAAGGATCTTGCCATATTCAGAAACCCCTGGCTATTCCCTAGCCCTGAGCCCTGGGCTCAGCACTGCGCTTCCAGTGTGATGCTAAGAGGGTTCCTGGAAGTACCTGGCTGCAGACTTACCAAACCTTGGCCCAGGTATAAAGGTCTCTGAGCTATTGTTCTTTGTAAATCTTTGGAACTGTTGTTGTGTATTCTGCCTCTGACCTTTTGACAAGGATGGGAAAACATTACCACAAGGTCCAGGTGGAGCCCCAGAGGGGTTCTGGCCGAGAGGGGAGGAGGGGAAGCAACCGGGCAGGAAGTGGGACCCCCTTTGAAGAGCGAAGACACCGACTCCTCTGCATCAAAAGCACATCAACTAAAGAAAAGGAAAGGGGGGCTTCCCTGGTGATCCAGTGGCCGAGACTCCATGCTCCCGACACAGGGGTCCAGGGTTCCATCCCTGGTCTGGGAACTCTAATAGATCCTGCATGCTGCAATAAACTAGAATACCCCAAGTGCTGCATCCAGGAGCCAGCCCACCCAAATAAGCACATGCTGCTGCTGCTAAGTCACTTCAGTCGTGTCCGACTCTGTGTGACCCCATAGACGGCATCCCACCAGGCTCCCCCATCCCTGGGATTCTCCAGGCAAGAATACTGGAGTGGGTTGCCATTTCCTTCTCCAATGCATGAAAGAGAAAAGTGAAAGTGAAGTCGCTCAGTCTGTCTGACTGTTAGCGACCCCATGGACTGCAGCCCACCAGGCTACTCCGTCCATTGGATTTTCCAGGCAAGAGTACTGGGGTGGGGTGCCATTGCCTTCCCCGAAATGAGCGCATAAACAAACAAATATTAAAAAAGAAAGGGATCCCAGCAGCACTGACTCACTGACACTCCCCTGGGGGCGTGACTGTGCAGTCCACCCTTCCCCCGCCCTCCGTGGAATCCTCTGCCAGCTGCGGGGATGCTCCTGTTTGCCACCATCCCTCCTCCCTAGCTTCCTTCCAGTGCAGCTCCTACCATCCGTGTCGGGACGCGCCTCCTCCCTCCCTTCCGTGGGGTCACGGTGGGCTCACGACCTCCCTATCTCCTTGGGGGCCCAAGGTCCGGGAATCATGGGGTCCCAGCCAACGAGACGTGGCTGATACGTTCTGGACATGCCCTCCCGGGGAGCAGGGCACGTGTTCCTGAGTTTCTGCTCCTTCTGGAACCACCGAGGACCCAGAGGCGGCAGGTGGGTGTTGGTGATGGCAGAGCCGCCTTATCAGTTCCGTATCACCTGCTCGTGGAGCGAGGCGGAGCCCAGGCCAGCCCCCCACCTCAGGTGAGTCTGTGCCAAGCCTCAGCCTCCTGCCCCTGCTCTATTTCTGTTCGTGACGGCCGGGCATTCAGGGAGGCCGCGGCTTGCCCCGTGCTGACTGCACCTCAACTCGAATGCCCGCCTCTCCTCACTTACTCTTTCCCTGGGCTTCTCTGATACTGAAGACCCAGGGAAACATCTTGGCGTTCAGGCTTATGCTACACGAAATCCTGGGGAATTAGCATGCCATGCAACAAGCCTCAAGCAAAGCGGGCTTGCCCTTCAGCAGGTGGCATCTTCCCAGGCCGGGGGTTGAACCTGTGTCCCTGGCGCTGGCGGGTGGAGGCTTTACCCCTGGGCCACCAGGGAAGCCACTAACAACCACTGAGCCCTCACACCGAGAACCTGTGCTCCGCACCCGGAGCCGCCTCCGGAGCAGGAGGCCTTTGCAGGGCAATGGGGAGCAGCCCCTGCTTGCTGAAGCTAGAGGAAGCCCGTCTGCAGCCGCGGAGACCCAGTGCAGCCAGAAATGAACGAAACAACCCCCGAAGAAGCTATCCAAAAAGGAGGGGGAGCGCAGATGGTCACGTGCGTCTCCTGTTTCACACGCCCCAGGTGCTGGCGTGCCCACGTCCTTACAGAAGAGACGCAGAGACGCGCAGAGGGAGGGCGATGGTGTGATGACCCCCAGGGCGGAGCCACCTGGGGATGGAGGCAGAGACTGGAGCCGCAGCTCTGTTAGAGTCAGAACAGCAGGATCGCAGGGAACAGAAGCCAGGAGGAATGTGTGGAGCAGACTCCTGGTCCTTTCCGTCACAGCTCGGCTCTACCAACAGCTCGATTTCAGACTTCTGGTCTCCAGAACTGGAAGAATACGTTTCTGTTGCTTTAAACCATCCGTCTGTGGTGCTGCGCTACGAAGCCCTGGGAACCTACCACAATTAGCCTGAAACATGTTGTAATTCCTGATAATTACGAAGCAATAAAAGACGACTGGGTTTATTTCAAAAGAACTAATGAGCCAGCTTGACAAATAGCCCCTTGGCCAAAAGGGTGCAATTTGAGTTTGAATAAGGGTAGAAATGACAAAGACTGTTGTATGTCACACTGGCTTCAGTCCTTGTGATCATAATGATATTTTGAAAAGCCAAATTGGTCACTTCTTGAGAGGCATGAATAACGAGTCTATTATTTTGAAACCTCAGTAAATAAAAGGGTAGAATCAAGCACTTTTAATGCTTATCTGCCATCAATTGTAGACATTTAACAAAAGCCTAGATGAGGAGAAAGCTCTTATAAACTTATTCTAGCTAAGAAATGGAAACAAAATGACAAATTTTGACTCGAACTATTTACCAATCCCCAGTGAATCTACTGGACCAAGGCACCAAAAAGGACAAATAAACAGACCTAAGATACCTTCTGAGAGTTCGGTTCAATGTGGCCTCACTAGAGGAACTGAACCAAATCTGAACGAACCTTTGAATCCAGCCACACCCAAAAGGCACAGGATAACTGCTGGACTAGATCAGTAAGATCTAGTCTTTAGAAACACAACTGGACAAATGGCCCACATTCTTCAACAGATGAACAGTAAGCCAATGAATTAGATGGTGGAGAGTGATGTGTGAATTCAAAACTCAATCAAGTTTAAACTATTGGATTGACCAAAACATTCTTTCTGATTTTTCCATAGCATCTTTGAACTTTTTGACCAACCCAACATAGCACCAACCCAATACAACAATTCAAACTGTGGAGCTGGAGAAGACTCTTGAGAGTTCCTTGGACAGCAAGGAAGTCAAACCAGTCAATCCTAAAGAAAATCAACCCTGAATGTTCATTGGAAGGACTGATGGTGAAGCTGAAGCTCCAATACTTTGGCCACCTGATGCAAAGAGCCAACTCATTGAAGAAGACCCTGATGCTGGGAAAGACGGAAGGCAGGGGGAGAAGGGGGCGACAGAGGATGAGGTGGTTGGGTGGCATCATAGGCTCAATGGACATGAGTGTAAGCAAACTCCAGAAGATGGTGAAGGACAGGGAAGCCTGGCAGGCTGCGGTTCATGTGGTCACGAAGAGCCAGGCATGACCTACCCACAGTAAAAAACCGTAAGGGAGCGATCAGCATCAAAGCCAGGAGAGTGGTGAAGTTGGGGAGGGGTGAGAGCCCGTGATGGGGACAAGGCGCAGCCAGGGTTTCTGGGGAGGCTGGCATCGCTGGACGTGTTGACCTGGTAGCCATTATAAACACACTGGCTTCGTGGCAGCTGACCAAGGCCTGCCTTCATTAGTGCATCATCAGACCCGCGTTTCACGGGCTTGGCCAGAGGATGCGCCTCTTCCCTTTCCATTGTTTTCAAGGCAATGCTGACTCATCGCCCTTTCTTTGAGAGTCCTCGTTGTCTCTGAGATCATTTAACAGGGTGTACGTCTCTGGGCTGGACAGGTCTCTACAGAGACAGAGGTTCACTCTCCTGTGGGGATGGAAAGCGGTCTGACGTTTTGGGGCAGTAGTGGACCCTGGTCGTGAACCTTCACGTGGAACGTTACCAGCCCAACACGCCGGGGCGATGGCGGCGGGTCCATCTCTGCGCTGGCTTGCCTGTTCGTACATCCATCCAGCGCTTGCTGCCAAAGAGTGAGAGAGGATTCGGGGCCTCTGTGTAAGCAGAGGGGAATTCCCAGGGGATGCCAAGTGGCTGGGAGGGAATTGAGACATCAATCAGCCTGACATTTATAGGAACCTTCCTGGGGACAAGTTAGTTTCTATAAACAGTGGGCCCCAAGGCCTCAGGAATGGATGAGATATAGGAGGCGTACCTGTCAGGACCTCCTTGGCTTGCCATGAGCTCAATCTAAGCTGAAATCACTGTCTTGGGATATTATTAATACATTGAACTAACCTCATGCCTCAGAGGTTCAAGACTGTGGGACGGGACTGCCCCTCATCAGTGATGGGAAAGGCCACAGCCCCTGCAGAAGGTTCTCTGAGACCCTTCACCCTCACGTACCACCAGCCAAATGAAAGAAGACGAGCAAGTCAGGGGGACTTGTGGCCAAGCTTGAGATCCCTGGAGGCACTTGCTGGTCTGCTTTGGATTTTGTGCTCTCGAGTCAACTGATGGACATCCAGGGGAACCTTCGACCTCCAAGGATGCACTCTCACGAAAAGGGGGTACCCTCGAGACCCTCACAAGACCTGCACTGCACCAAGAAGTCTGCCTCCAAGAACCCCAGGGGGCCGCCCAGATCTCCTGGAGTTGGCGGGCGGATTTGTAGGAAGGGACTCTTGACTGGTTCTTCCTTGGAGGAGCGGGAAGGCTGAAGTACCCACCATGGCAGAAACAAAGATGGGCAGTGGAGGAGAAACACGCTCTTCCAGGATCGGGCTGGAGAAGCCAGGGTGCCAGGTTTCCCCGGGGACCAGCTGGGAACCAGGAAAGGTCACTGAGCGGGATGGAGCCCCAGGACTTCTCCCAGGAAGGTGGAGGGGGACGGCGGGGTGGGGGTGGGTGCGGAAACGCCCCGTGTCTAGACGTTGGCAAACAAGGAACAGTCGGACTACGACGGTGTTCAGGCAGGGCCGTCTCCCTTCCCTTCTGTGGAAGCCGGTGCACCCAGGGGAAAGCCACGGCACCGAGAACTGGAGGGCAAATGCCAGCCTTCCTCTCTCCTCGCCCATCCTCGCATTTCAGGCAGTCCCTGAGCTGAACAGAAGAGCTGTTTGACCAGGAAGAAAGGGGAAGTCTTTGATCCGGATGGGAGAGGGATTTCTAGTGTCTGAAAAAGTGAGTGTGCCCACGATGAGGAGGACAGAAAAGTCACGGGACCGGCTCAAGTATCTTTAGGAGGCAGAAAGGGGAAAAGATGCAGAATGCATTTGAAGCCCGTGGTACCCACAGGCTGCCCTGACTTCATTAGAAAACACTTACTGATCTGGAGCAGGACATCCAGATGGAATGCACTTTGGGACCTGGAGTTTAAGGCGCAAGTGGTAGGATATAATCCAGCCTCTGTGTCTCCTCTGCTCCCTCCCCTCCCCCTTCCCAGCCTCTTGATGTTGCATTTTCCCTGTGGGCTCCGTTTTCAACAGCTGCAAGCTGACTCTCTCCCCGTGGTTGGAAAGACGACTGGGGCTTTGGTCTTTACAGTGAGTGACCTGGAGGCAGAAAGAGCCTCTCTGCCAGCATCTCCGTGTTGGTTATCACAAAAGGACTCCAGCTGGTCCTCCCTGGTCTCTATGCCTTGAATCCACCTCTGAGAAGGGCAAACGGGACACCAGGATTGCCAAGCTTGGCCAGAGGCCCGTTTGGTGTCTGAGGATGGGGATCCCAGAGGTAACCATCCAGCCAGAGTCACGTGGGATGGAGGGGAATGTTCTTAGTGGAAAGAGAAGTGTCAGGACCCATAGAATAAGGAACTGTAGAGTGAGGGGCCAGCAGAGCAATCGTGAGAGTACAGACCACAGAAGCCCCTTGACTCTCCCCCAGCAATGATGAAAGCCCTTGGTCTTTTAGCGTTTGCTCTGCTGCCATCTTCAGCGGAGCAGAAGTGAGGTCCCATCCCCTCCCTCGGCTTCATTGCTCGGTGCCTGCAGCTTTGAGATGCCGAGTGGAAGGAAAAGAAGGTACTGTGCCTGCATGAGCATTGTGAAAACTGGTAAACCGCGGAGAGGTCTTCCCTGGCGGCTCAGTGATAAAGAATCCGCCTGCCAATGCAGCAGATGCGAGAGACGCAGGTTCGATCCCTGGGTGGGGAAGATCCTCTGGAGTAGGAAATGGCAAGTAGCTCCAGTATTCTTGCCTGGAAAATCCCATGGACACAGGAGCCTGGTGGGCTACAGTCTACGGGGCCACAAAGAGTAGGACACAGCTGAGCAACTAAAAAGCAGCAAAACTGAGCAGGAGAACAGTGACCTGAAGGCCAAGTGCAGACACAGAACAGTGACCTGAAGGCCAAGTGCAGACACAGAACAGTGACCTGAAGGCCCTGCTGGACACTCCACCCACTCCGTGCGAGGCAGCCCGTGAAACACAAAAGCGTTGTTTTTAATGGTGCAATTTAGTGGGAAATGCAAATGGGTGAAAATAGAGCATAGATATAATAATACAGTTACTTCTTTCTAATATTGTTTGATTCTTAAAAACTGTTAAGTGAGCTGTTCTAAACAACCGTTAGAATAACTAAATAGCCATTAAATAACCGAAAGTGCACTTCACAGTCAGTTCCGGCGTGCCACAGCCGATGGGCATCCAGGCAAGTGAGCTGCAGCTGTGGCGGCAACGCTGGACCAGCCGGCCCCTGCACTCTGCCCTGTCCCCACGGTTTGCAGCTCTGTGATACGGGTAGCACACTTACCCTGAGTAGTGACGCTTCCCGTCTAAACACGTGCAGTGCCTGGGTTAGACGTTTGCTGAGGCGCCTTCCTGTTCTAAAAAATCACTGTCTTCTGCCACGTTTAAGGGCTTCTCAGGCGGCGCTAGTGGTAAAGGACCCGCCTGCCAGTGCAGGAGGCAGCGGAGACTCGGCTTTAGTCCCTGGGTCGGGAAGATCCCCTGGAGGGCATGGCAACCCACGCCAGCGTTCTTTCCAGGAGACTCCCATGGACGGAGGAGCCTGGAGGGCTGCAGCCCACAGGGTCGCAAAGAGTAGGACACGACTGTAGTGACTTAGCAAATAGGCACCCACGCACCATGCTTAAAGGGCCTCTCTGGTGCCTAAGTGGAAAAGAATCCACCTGCCAATGCAAGAGACTCAGGTTCGATCCCTGGGTCAGGAAGATCCCCTGGAGAAGGAAGTGGCAACCCACTCCAGTATTCTTGCCTGGGAAATCCCATGGAGCCTGGCAGGCTACAGTCCATGGAGTAGCGAAGAGTGAATGTGACTTAGGCACCAAACAACCATTTTAAGCCCAAAGCCCTGATTTTGTGAGCCGTACAGCTCACGGCTGTGTCATTACGGTCTGTCAGTTTATCGGGGGTTAGAGCTTTGGCGCCTCTTTCGGGGACTTGATTTAACCCAGAAAGGACAGCTGTGTCTCTCCATTCCCTCTGCACAGCTGGCTTTCTCTCAGGCAATACTTGGCTCCTTGTTTCATTCTGGGTGAAAAACGTGAAGTTCTTTCCAACGGCGGCGAGAAACTCCAGCACGTGGCCCCGTGAGTTTGCCCTGGACACTCTGCCATGCGCGTCAAGACATTACCCACATGACACCTAATTCTCTCTCCCCTCTTCTACTGTGTTTTTCATAACAAAGTTTTCTGTGTAACTTGCAAAGAATATGTTTATTTATAATTTCTACTGTTTGTACAGCGCTTCTTGCCATTAGAGTCTAAAGTCCACACCCGGCGTGTTCACTGATGTGCTAACTGTGGGGAACCTGGTGGGATCTTCATTACTTGGGGACGCCTCCTTCCAAACATACTTTTTCTTGAGTCTGTCAAATATTTTAGAGGATATGCCCCCTTGGAAAAAAAAAATGACAAGTTTTGATTTTTGTTCAAAATGATATGATGAGCCACAGATGAGGTACAGCAACTAATGATGCCAGTAAAATATTAATATAAAACAAATGTTGAGAGGCTAAGCTGGGCTATATTATTTTGGCCAAAATTAAAAGTGATAGATCTCTGTTCAGAGAATTTGTAGGGAAATGTCGGGCTACTGAAAAGTTTCCAAAGTTCTCTTTATGTTCAGAAAGGGGACGAGCAATACAGGGGAAGGTGAACTTTCAGGGATAAAATAAAATGCCAAGACAGACTGCACCACCCAGGGCACAGAAGTCTGTATTTTCTAGGAACTATAAATGGTGTATGTAACATTTAAAAACTGTGAATTGCCATGTTGTTACTCCCGTGACACACACTATTGTGCGCAGCAACTGTGCCGTCAATAAAAGGCTTTTTAGCCACTCTTTCTTGCGACTGAAAACAACACGTAAGGTGGAGGATTTGGTGGTTGTTGCTTCAATTAGTGAAGTCGACAGAGCATGTCCTGTCGTTGGTACTTACTGAGAATGCATCACATATTTGAAGCCTTTATTTTTCAATCTAAGTATCATTGAGACATATTGTTAAATATATTCTTAAATATATATTGTTGAATATATTCTTAATAATATATTTATTGTTAGGAAAATTTCTGCTACTCCTTTAAAAATATGAATTGCTGGTAAAATGCTTGCTAGTCAAACTTCAAATAGCAAATAGAACTTGGAGAAAGGAGAACAGTTGGCATCTGCAAAGTGGTATCACATGAAGATCGCTCCAGCATCAGTGGACTCCTGTAGGGAAACGTTTTCTCTTGCTGACTATTTGAAGTAAAGATTCAAGTTAATAAATAAAGGATGTGGTTAAAAAATAATTAGGAATGAAGATTTCTTTTAAGCCACACTCAAATAATTTTCATGATGGGATTTATATATTTACACTGCTGCTGCTGCTGCTGCTGCTGCTGCTAAGTCACTTCAGTCATGTCCGACTCTGTGTGACCCCATAGACGGCAGCCCACCAGGCTCCCCCATCCCTGGGATTCTCCAGGCAAGAACACTGGAGTGAGATATTGCAATTTGGTAGGGGGGAGGAGGCTTCCTTGCTAAATGGTAAAGAACCCACCTGCCAATACAGGAGATGTAGATTTGATCCCTGAGTTGGGAAGATCCCCTGGAGAAGTAAATGGCAACCCACTCCAATATTCTTGCCTGGGAAATCCTATGGACAGAGGAACCTGGCGGGCTGCAGTCCATGGGGTTGCTAAGCATTTGGATACAACTTGGCAACTAAACAATAACAATGATGTTGCAATTAGGAACAATTCAACATTAGTCACTGAGATGACAACACCTGTGAATGTACGTTTCAGCTAGAACACCCTATGAATATGCAGGTGTGGAGCGCGGCACTGGAAAGGTGCTGCTCGATTAGGCAAATGCCAGCCTCACGCAGCAGTGAGATGAAATGCGCGCACTCGGTTCACTTGTGTGCGTAACTGCTGGGACCCCCGCTCTGCACCCCAAAAACGAGTCCTGTGGTTAGAAGAGTCTTCCTGAATCCCAGACGCGATTAATCCAGCCCAAAGCTGCTTACGGACTCTGGTTTGGATGGAGCAATGGAGCTGGGTTCACGACATAAACATTAAGTCAGTTGGTGTCCACTGGGTGTAAGTTCAGAATCAGTGTCTTATACCTGCCCAGTGATCGCAATGGAGAATAAGGTTCTTCCAGCAGAGACGGTCAAAATTATTTCAGAGGCGCTAAACTGTGTAACGGTGAGTATACTCACAGAGAGTAGAGCCATACCTGAGAATCTGGGCAGGGAATGTTGCGTGCCTGTTGTTTACCCTGGAAACCTCCTTAAATGTAGGCATTTATACCGTTTGATAAATAATACAGTGGTGTCCATGTGACGAAGTTTCAAGTTATCTTTTTCTTTATTCATCTGAACTCAGCTTCTCCAAAAGCATACATGGCTCCCACATTTCTAATCTGAGGCATCCCACAGTCATAGGGAATCAAAATAAGCCCATTATTAGCCAGTGATGGGATTGCCAACACAACTGATTATTTATCTGTTACCCTCTGCATCCATCCAAAGCCCATCACTGCATCTGAGTAAGCCAATGTGCTCACTTGCTTCAGTCATGTTTGATTCTTTCACCCCCATGGACTGCAGTCTGCCAGACTCCTCTGTCCATGGGATTCTCCAGGCAAGAATGCTGGAGTGGGTTGCCATGCCCTCCTCCAGGGGATCTTCCTGACCCAGGGATCAAATCCACATCTCTTACGTCTCCTGAATTGGCAGGAAGGCTCTTTATCACTAGTACCACCTAGGAAGCCCACGTCAATGCTTATAGATGAGTAAACAGGTATAATCGTCTCCTCTGATGCTCCAGTGACTGGCGAGGAAGACTTTCCTTAGACGTGCATGTCACTGAAGCCTACAGTAGTCATTTCTGGCTGTGCCCACACGAGGTCTGCAACATGGCGCTTAGGGTCTGGGGTAAATTCTGGAGGTTTGATAATCCACATCTTTTCAGCTCTATGATCCTGAACAAATTAATTAATCTCTCAATGCCTCAATGTCTTCAGCTGTAAAATCAGTACACCAATAAGGTGCGCTTTTAACGTCAAGTATGTAATTAGCACAACGCTTACCAGCTAAGCGTCATAGCTCTAATGATTGTATAGACTGGAGTTAAAGAAAGGCAGGTATTTGATTTGTTTCTTTTCATCGGTCGAGAAGGAAGGTAAGCCTGCTCTTTGTATGGTGGCTGCTGGAGATTTTAGTGGAACATGAATGGTCCTCATGTGACGAAGCTTGGCGGTCACAATGCTCCATGACCTTCTAGAATCCTGGGCAGGGACCTGCAGTCCAGAGAGGCAGAATGCTATTTTCAGGGCAGCAGAGCTCATGCAAAGGGAAGGCGGAATCCTTCCTTTGAGGTCTCTGGTTTCACCTCTCATGAGAGAGAAGCTGGAGAGGATCTATGCAGCATCCTAAGCATGGAGAGCCCAGTGGTGGAACCAAGGTTATGTCCATTTTCAGATCAGAATTTTCAAGAATGGTGTTGGTCCTATTTCTCAGTTACACATATGTGTGTCAGTCGCTCAGTCGTGTCCGACTCTGCGACCCCATGGACTGCAGCCCACCAGGCTACTCCGTCCATTGGGTTTTCCAGGCAAGAGTACTGGGGTGGGGTGCCATTGCCTTCCCCGAGGGTCCGTATGGGTTGAATGAAATTTGTCAGAACAGCGATACAATTTTCCAACTTGATGTTTTGAATATAAGGTGGTATTCCTGGGCTTTCCTTGTGGCTCAACTAGTAAAGAATCCGCCTGCAGTGTGGGAGACCTGGGTTCCATCCCTGGGTTGGGAAGATCCCCTGGAGAAAGGAAAGGCTACCCACTCCAGTGTTGTGGCCTGGAGAACTCCATGGACTGTATAGTCCATAGGATCGCAAAGAGTCGGACACAACTGAGCGACTTTCCCTCCCTCACTCATAAGGCAGTATTATTGTTTCAGCCTGGTTGAAACAGTGGAGATGTTTCTGTTTATCAGCATTACTAAGGTTTTTCAAAATTTACTGCCCCGTGTCTTCATTAACTTCAGCCTGAGCTTCTAAGGCAGGAGGCTGGGAGCAGTCACAGCCCAAGTCAAACAAAACTCGTCAACAAACAGTCATTATGCCAGAGCTCAGTGGCTGAGACGCTACTGAAACGCTCCTAAGTCACTTAAAACTGTGTGTTCTGCACTTTTCCCCCGAAATCTCCACCGAAAGCGATGCAAATGGTGTGTGGCTTTTGATGAATCACGCTCCTCTCATTCCTAATGTAAGATTGAGTTTCTCATTATTAAACGGTCATGTGCCAAGATAGTTGGTGGCCTAACGGTCAGTTAAATTCCAAATGGACTTCAAAGACTAGGATTAGTTATTTCCTTTTACTTCCAGTTCTTTAATAATAATTTACTTAAACCCCTGAGACAATTTTTCACATGCTTCATTTGCTGTCAGTGTTTGAGAATTATTAAATACTGTTTTCCAAAACTTTTCAAATAACCTTTTTAAGAGCAGATCTGACAATCCTTACAGTAATGACACAATTAGAAATTGATAGTGGCGAAATACGGCACGAACGGACCTGTCTGTAAAACAGAAATAGACTCCCAGACAGACAACAGACGAGGTTGCCGAGGAGGGTGTCGGGGGGACGGCTGGATGGGAAGTTTGGGATCAGTCAGTGTAATATTCCAATCCATCCCTTCCCCCACACCCCCCACCCCGGACATGCCAAAGCCTTTGACTGTGTGGACCACAACAAACTCAGAAAATTCTGAAAAAAATGGAAATACCAGACCACCTGACCTGCCCCTTGAGAAATTTGTATGCCAGTCAAGAAGCAACAGTTAGAACTGGACATGGAACAACAGACTGGTGCCAAATAGGAAAAGGAGTACCTCAGGGCTGTATATTGTCACCCTGCTTATTTAACTTATATGCAGAAAACATTATGAGAAATGCTGGGCTGAATGAAGCACAAGCTGGAATCAAGATTGCCAGGAGAAATATCAATAACCTCAGATACACAGATGATACCACTCTTATGGCAGAAAGTGAAGAAGAACTAAAGAGACCCTTGATGAAAGTGAAAGAAGAGAGTGAAAAAGTTGGCTTAAAGCTCAACATTCAGAAAACTAAGATCATGGCATCCGGTCCCATCACTTCCTGACAAATTGATGGGGAAACAGTGGAAACAGTGAGAGACTTTATTTGGGGGGGCTCCAAAATCACTGCCGGGGAAGGCAATGGCACCCCACCCCAGTACTCTTGCCTGGAAAATCCAATGGACAGAGTAGCCTGGTGGGCTGCAGTCCATGGGGTCGCTAACAGTCGGACAGACTGAGCGATTTCACTTTCACTTTTATCTTTCATGCATTGGAGAAGGAAATGGCAACCCACTCCAGTGTTCTTGCCTGGAGAATCCCAGGGACGGGGGAGCCTGGTGGGCTGCCGTCTATGGGGTCACACAGAGTCAGACATGACTGAAGTGACTTAGCAGCAGCAGCAGCCAAAATCACTGCAGGTGGTGACTGCAGCCATGAAATTAAAAGACGCTTGCTTCTTGGAAGAAAAGTTATGACCAACCTAGACAGCATATTAAAAAGCAGAGACATTACTTTGCCAACAAATGTCTGTCTAGTCAAAGCTATGGTTTTTCCAGTGGCCCTGTATGGTTGTGAGAGTTGGACTATAAAGAAAGCTGAGTGCCAAAGAATTGATGCTTTTGAACTGTGGTGTTGGAGAAAACTCTTGAGAGTCCCTTGGACTGCAAGGTGATCCAACCAGTCCCTTCTAAAGGAGATCAGTCCTGGGTGTTCATTGAAAGGACTGATGTCAAAGCTGAAATTCCAATACTTTGGCCACCTGATGTGAAGAAATGACTCATTTGAAAAGACTCTGATGCTGGGAAAGATTGAGGGCAGGAGGAGAAGGGGACGACAGAGGATGAGATGGCTGGATGGCATCACGGACTCGATGGACATGAGTTTGGGTGAACTCCGGGAGCTGGTGATGGACAGGGAGGCCTGGCGTGCTGCAGTCTGTTGGGTCGCAAAGTGTCAGACACGACTGAACGACTGAACTAACTAATATACGCTATTAAGGGTGGATAAACAGCAAGATCTTACTTATAACACAGGGACTATGCTCAGTATCCTGTGATAAAGGATAAGCGTAGGAAAGCTTTCCTTAAGTAAAGCAGTTTGTGTAAAATGCAGGCGTTTGTGTAAATGAGTCGCTTTACTGTGTAGCGGAAATTAGCGCGACGTGGTGAACTGCACCCCAGTACAACAATTTCTTGCTTTCATTTCTAATTTTTGGCTTCTCTGGGTCTTCGTCGCACGCAGCGGCCTCCTCTGGCTGCGGTGAGCAGGGCCTCCTCTAGCTGTGCGGCTCGCGCTCCTCACTACAGCGGCGCCTCTCGTTGCACAGCTTGGGTGGCGGTGGCGGTGGCAGTGGGATCTTCCCGGAGCAGGGATCCAGTCCGTGCCTCTTGCTTTGGCAGGTGGACTCTTAACTTCTGGACCACTAGAGAAGTCCTAAAATAATTTTTTTTTTTTAAATGAGATTAACAGTGGCTGTGCCGACATGTCAAAAATGCAGTATCTTCATTCCACTAGTGAAGATGCTTTAATTATGCTCCACTGTTTCAGATTTACACTTTGCAGGTCTCAGAGGGAAAAGTTCCTTATACACACTTTATGCCACAGGCATACGTCTTATAACAAACGTGGTGATGGGACATAAATGCTTTTCAGAGGAGTAATGCTTGGAAAACACTTGAAAATTTCTTGTTGGGTTTTCCCACTGTCCTGCGGTGTTACTCGTTTTACCCAGGACTTTATTGGGGGAAAGCACCCAGATCTCCTCACCTCCAATCAAACCGACCCGGAGGACCGTCCTGGACTCCCGCCCACAGCCCTCGGGAGTCCAGAGGGCATCCTCTGATCAGCTCTGTTATCACCACAGGCGTTTGCGTGAAACGCAGAAAAGTACCTAAAAAGCCGTGTGCTTGAATAGCTGTGAGTTTGTCCTCTAAGGTAATAAAAACATCCATTTCAACAGGGCTGTCGTATAGGAACGTGGACACTGAACGCAAAACAGCAGAGATGCCTTAAAGCTGTGGGCACCATGGTCCTCGGGCTGGTGTGCGGGGACAGCCTGGATCTGAACCCAGAGGAGGGGGAGAAGGGGCTGGGCCTCCTGGCTTCTCCGGGCTCCACCCTCTCCCCCCCTCCAGACCCCCCAGGGCCAGGGTGACCCCAGCCAGCCAGCTGGGCTGTGGAGGAGGGGTACCCAGAAAGATGGGGGGAGGGGCATGTCCCAACTGGGAAAGGATTCTGTCGTTTCGACTTTAAATAGCAAGTAGCTAGAAACGCAGTGCAGAAAGGCCCCTGATCCCCACGGGCCAGTCTCCCCGAGGGTGCGCCCCCACACAGCACTCCAGAGCCAGGCAAGCAGTGCTGCGCGGCGCCAGGCGCCGGTTCACCTCCCCTGCAGGTCCCTGAGCGGGACTGTTCCCTGCAGGGGAGCGCCACGGCTGCACAGAGGGCAGCGGCAGGAACAGAGACGGGGGCGGAGGTGAGGGGAGCGCCCGGAGACTGCTCGTCTTCACGGACACCGTAGCTGTTACACAGCGGAGACACCTGCTCCTGATAAGCCACGGCCCCGTGATTTAACACATCCTTGGTACTCAGCCGGTAGCAAGGAAAGAGCCTAGAACAGGCTCCTTTGGATTGACAGACAGTGTTACCTTGAGAGAGAGAGTGGGAAGACTGCTGACGTGGATAACAGCACCTTGACTCGGGGAAGACTGCAGATCACCTGGGCAGGAGAGAGCAGACCGGCTAGTGATGCCTGTTTGGGGTCCCCTGCCCCGAAAGACAGGTGGGTTAACATGAAAAATAAGACCAATGTACGCGGGAGGTGGTCTACATGTTAACAAACCACCTCTTTGTCCCAGTGTCACTAAATGAATTTTCCCCTCGTGAGAATAATTGTCTAGACAAGGTGGCTCCTTTAACACCTGGTATATTCACTCAATCATTCAGTGGAAAGTCTTCTACACTGAAATGTAGGTCCCGCTGCTTCTTAATGGAGAAGGAAATGGCAAGCCACTCCAATACTCTTGCCTGGAAAATCCCACGGACAGAGGAGGCTGGTGGGCTATAGTCCGTGGGGTCACAAAGAGTTGGACACGACTGAGCAACTTCACTTACTTACTGCTTCCTAAACAATGTACCTCCTACTGAAATACATTTCCCACGGACACACTGTGTGCTGGACTAAACACCGTCCCACCGCGTTTCAAAGGAACTGGGTTCTGGCGGCCTTTCTGCTCCCGTTGAGCTGAGTTGCAGAACAGCCCAAGTCAGCAACTCCCTTGCTTTTGAAGTTCGCTGTTTTGATCTAGAACCGCCTACAACCATCTAGAATGCGCCTCTCTAGGCCCCCACAAACCCTCTTCTTTCTCTAGAGCAGACCCTCCTGTATTTCTCACTATTTATTTTGCAGCCCTTTTCCTAATATTTTTTGGGCTTCCCCGGTGGTATAGTAGCAAAGAACCCGTCTGTCAAGGCAGGAGATGCAACAGACGTGGGTTCAACCCCTGAGTTGGGAAGATCCCCACAAGTGGGAGATGGCAAGCCACTCCAGCATTCCTGCCTGGAGAATCTCATGGACAGAGGAGCCTGGCGGGCTACAGTCCCTGGGGTCGCAAAGAGTCAGGCACGACTGAGCAAATGAGGACGCGTTGCTGTGTTAGAGATTTGACTAAGAAGATGTTTGAGAACAGGACCTGTTCTTTGAAACTCAGCCAATCAGCCGGTCTGTTTATAATCCTATGAATCTGCTTTGCCCCAAGGCAGGGCTCACGCCTGGGATACTGAGACACCCTAGGATTTTAAACGTCTTCCCAGCAGGTCCTGCTGCTGCTACCCTCTGTCCATCTCTCCCGTGCTGCCCTGATTTCTGGAGGGATTTCTGCTGAGATGGGGGCCCAGTCCCGCCCCTCCCCCCAGACCTCAGACCTGCCAAGCAGGGTTCCAGTTCTTTCTGACAAGGGGGTGGGGGGCTGGACATCCATCCATAAACACTGAGACGCAAACTATTGGAAACAGGATATGAATTGCTTGGATCAACAGACAGGAAGTATCCAAGACTTGCTTTTTTTGGAAAATCCCCACATCGAACCCGAGTGGAATGCAGAAACACCATGGTTGATGAGTAAGGAAACATCGCTGTTTTCCTATAAAAGTAACAAACAGCTTCGCGGGTGATATGACTTACTCTCCACAACTCCTCTCCTCTACTCCAGGGCTCACACTCTGTCCTGTCTCTGCCCTTTTACCCCACCCAGCGACACTGTGCACCCCATTGTCAGTATCTTTCTTTAAAAAAAAAAAAAAGTCTCAAATGAAACAACCTGCAGCTCCTCTTGAAACTTTATTTGCTCATCTGTTGGTTCAATAGGCACCAACCTTCTGCCTCACCATTGAAAGAGAATTTTTTTAACTATGTTTTGTGGGGAATTATTTCAAAACCCACACTTTTTTTCCCCGTTAGCATCAGAAGCTCAACAGTCTCCTAAGGACAACACAGTGAAGGGCAGTTTAATCCAAATTGCTCTGACTGTTATAGTTTAATAGAACCTCAGTCATACGTCAGGTTAAAATCTTATCTTTGCTATTATAAGATTAAAACCCTGGCACACTCCCTAGATAAGGATCATATAATTATTCTATCTTTGAAAACTCGTGTAATACATCAGATTCTAAACAACATGCCCACCCTTGGCTGAAACCAATGGGGAAATATTAAGAGCCAGGACAATCAGTAATGGCACCATCCTAAAGAGTACCCACAGGAGAGCTTTATTTTGCCCCGTAAGCCTTTGATTCAGACACGATCTTTCATTGAAAGTAAAATGATGGTATAACTGGTCAGGAAGAAAAAACCCTTTCCATCTGTGCTTTTGGTGGTCCAAAGAAAGAAATAGGTTAATGGGTGACAGCTTTGGATGCTATAAAACAATTAACTTTTAAAACTCATAACTTTTAAACTCAGCCCACTCCAGTACTCTTGCCTGGAAAATCCCATGGACGGAGGAACCTGGTAGGCTGCAGTCCATGGAGTCGCACAGAGTTGGACACAGCTGAAGCGACTTAGCATAGATTAATCAGCATCTGTTAAAAGTGAGTTTTACAAACCTGGATTACTAGCATTGCAAGATTGTATATCTTTACCAAAATTCGTTCCATCCACTTTCTAAGCCGATGACAAAACCATTCAGTGAGTGGGGGGTCTTGGGCACCGTTCCACTCTGAAGCTATGAAAGATGGAAATTATCTTTCTCCTCCCTCAAATTAAAGTGTCTTTGGTATTACATGGTGCAATTTCACATTTCTAAATGACAAGATTATCCAAGATTAGCCATCCAGTCAGGGCAGACCATGGCCGAATCTGGGAGGAACGCAGGGACACTGTGCCCTGGAGAGGTGGGGTGGGCTCCCCAGGCCCTCTGCCTTGTCACCAGCGTGCGCCATCCCCCAGGCCCGCCCCTTGCCCTGCTCTGCTGCGTGGTTTCCGGTCGGCCAGCCCCTTGGCTTCCGCAGGTCACCGGTCTGCCCCTGCCGCAGCACCAGGCCTTTCTGGCTGATGGCGTCTGCTCAGCCGTCGAGCTTCTCCAGTCTACATGGGTCGCTGGTGTAGGCTGGTGCAGAGACGGCACCCAGGACCCGTGGCAGGTGGAGATACATGTCTGTGAACTCACCTTTCCTGCAAACACAAGAGCCAAGAGCAGCCCCCATGAGAAAAGTGAGAGTTACTTTCGAGGTGACGGTGAGTGGCTGGCAGAGTCGTCCAATGAGTGATGCTTTAAAAAAAAGAAAAGAAGACACCATGTTACCCGCCAGACTCGGGAGGGAAGGAGAACCTGGTGACTGATACCCACCCTGGGGCCTCCTCTGAGCAGCGTGGCCTTCCCTGGTCAGGGCCCCCTCGCCCCTCCCCAGCCCCTCCAGGATTCCCTGGAGAGGGCACTCCACCCCACGCCCCCTTCCTCCCCATTGATGCCAGCCTTCAGTGGACTCCTGGCCTGTGTCTTGCCCTCAGCTGGCCGGTCTCCGCCATCTTAGGAAGAAGCCGGGTTACTTAACCGCCTTCCCAGACTCAGAGGCTCAGAAGGTGAGCAACGCGTCTGTGGTCACATGCCTTCAAACACGTGGCAGAACCAGCCGAAACCCGACGGCTGCCTGACGGCAGAACCGGATCCCAGATGACCTCCCCCGCGCCCCGAGCTCGGACACTGAGGCGTCCTTGTCCGCAGGCCGAGTCTGCTGGCCAGCAGCTGGCATCAGCGGCTCCAGCCTCCAGGTGTAGCCTGTGTGCCCTTGAACACAGAGGAAGTCGACATCCCCTCCATGCGTGCGTGCTCAGCCATGTCCCATTCTGTGTGACCCCGGGGACTATATCCCACCAGGCTCCTCTGTCCATGGGGTTCTGCAGGCAAGAATCCTGGAGAGGGTTGCCGTGCCCTCCAGGGGATCTCCCCACCCCAGGCATCTAACCCATGTCTCTCGTATCTCCTGCATGGGCAGACAGATTCCTTTAACCAAAATCCCAAATAACCTCGACGTCCCAACAGTTCTGTCATTAGTTAAGACTTTTGGACTCTGTGGGAGAAGGCAAAGGTGGGACAATTTGAGAGAATAGCACTGAAACATATATCACCATGTGTAAGACAGATGAGCAGGGCAAGTTGGAGGCGTGAAGCCAGGCCCTCAAAGCTCTGGGACAACCCAGAGGGACGGAGTGGGGAGGGAGGTGGGAGGGGGTTTCAGGAGGAGGGGACGTGTGTATACTTGTGGCTGATTCATGTCGATGTATGGCAAAAACATCACAATAGTGGAAAGTAATTATCCTCCGATTAAAATAGATTAATTTAAAAAAAATAAAAAAGAAATGTTACTGTAATATATGTCGATTATACCTCAATAAATACACATGCAAGTCTAAAAATTCAAAAAATAATACTAAATGTGTGCCTTTACAAACACATTCATAAAAATTATGAACTTAATTTCCCATTTTGAGCACTGGATAAAAACCACAGAATTCTAACTTTTTGCAGTCGAACATACTCTTCCTTCGAGACTCGATAAAGATCACCTGCAGACTAACCTTAGTTCAAGGGCTACCTGAACCAGAGAAGACCCCCAATGGCTCCCTCGGCTCATTGTCTAAAGCGCTACTTTGTTAATCCTCTCGGTTTCCAGCCACCTCTCAAGCCCAGACCCTTACAGGCATTGAAAATATTTGTTTTCATGCTCTTGTATGATGGGCATGTTTATTTCATTCCTAGTTCAGTCTCCAAGTGAAGGTGGGAGGCATTCCGTTTGCCATTTTGGAGTCTTGTTTTAAAGACTTTGAGGAAATTAGAATTCCAACAAGATGGAAAGTTTACTTGTGTATCCTCAACGGTACTTATCGTGTGAATCTGGGAAGGAGAGAGCGATCACGCTGTAAATGCTTAATTAAGTGCACCACTCAGAAACTCACGTTCCCACTGCAGGCAATGTTCCGGTCACACCAGCGTCCTGCTCTTGTTCATTGAAGGAAGCCCAGGCCTCCGGAAATGCAGTTCTGGTGGCGGCCTTTCTGGGATCCTCTGTCATCTGAACCTGTGACCTGACTTGAGTTTGCTGTGCTTTGCTCACTAGACTGTGTGTAGTTAATGCTGAAAGGAGTGCAGCGTTTCATTAAAACCTGTATTAAGCCGTCATCGAGCATATGAGTGAAATCAGTCAAGAAGCATAAAATGCAAGGGCTGAAGAGAAATCAAAATCCACTTAACTCAGCCACTTCCTTTTACAGGCAGAAACTGAAGCTAGGAGACAAGGGCTCGTTCAAGGTGGTGCAGCTGGGACTTCACCGGTGGTCCGGTGGTTAAGACCCCGTGTTCAGTGCAGGGGGCACAGGTTCAATCTCTGGTCAGATCCCATATGCCATGCTATGTGGCCAAAAAGTAAACATTTTCTAGAAAGGGGGTGCAGCTGCCACATTTTGTGGCTGATGGGGTGCAAGGTGGTGAGGAGGGGGAGGGTTGGATGGACCTGGGAGCAGGTGTGGGTGATAATTGTGCCTCTTCCTCCCTCTGGGACTATTACTCCCCGGGGTCTCAGTGTTGTCATCTGTAAAATGGGGATGTTATTTATTTTCCAGACATTAAACAGAAAGCCGTATGTAAAATGCCTGGTTTATGGAGCACACACTTGAAACTGTTCTCCTCCTTGTGGAAATTATTTCTGAAAAAAGCATCTCGAGCTGGCAGACGTGATGGGAGAGTCTGTCTCTCCCGTACCATTGTCTGGTGCTGTCCCTCCCTGGGCATCGCTGGGCACTGTTGCAGAGTCACCATGGAAGGCGTGACCTTCCGTGACACACTGCTCCTGGAGGGCTGATCTCTTAGAGCTCCCTGAATTTGTGACACTCGCTCTGGGCCCATGGCTTCTCCTGCTCCCTGATGACTTACTGGCTCAGAGCGCTCCGGTCTTCCCCAGATCCAGCTTCCTAACCTAACCTTACACACCTGTGGCCCCCCCTCCTGCTGCACACCTAGAGCAGCAGCGAAGGTTCGCACACCTCTGGAGAGCAGTGAGACTCTTCCGGTCTTCCTCTGGATTAAGGGCCCCTCGCTCTCCAGATGGTCAAGGAAATGCAAAGCTGAAGCTTCCAAAATGCCAAAGATTTTTAAAGCATTCCCCCCCTTGATACGAGGAAATTTCTGTTCATCTCGGAAAACACCAACCCAGAGAAACATACAAAAGGAAATGAAAATCATTCATAAGCCTACCAACCAGAGAAGTTTACCAACTTTTTTTCACATTTGGGATCATATTGTAATAGAAATTCTAACACACTTTCTTATTTAATATGTAATGCCTGTTTTTTTCTATTAGCATTAGACATTTTTCTACAATATCTTTCCTTAGCAGCTGAAGCTTAAGCCTATCCGTGTTTGACAGAAAAAAGACATTTTAACGAAATCATGAGTGATCAAAGGAAAAATTAGGGCACTGCTCTTGAATGAATTAACTATATTGTGGATCAGTTAACCCAAGCAACCAGTTTTTGCTACGTCATAAAGTTTTGGAATTTTGTCATTTGGATGACAATGCAAAATTTCTGTTCAGTTTCAAATGATACCTGTTACATAACTTAGTGCAATAGGCTAATTCATAGCTCAGTCTAAAAAAAGGCAGCCTCTTTTTTATAATCAAGCAAACAATAGAACAGAGGCGCAGGAAGTACTCCAAAATATATATAATTATGGAAGTCAAGAGACATTTCAGAGAAAACAGGAAGACTGTGTAGGAATGATTAGCTTAAGCACAGAGACAATAAAGCCACCGAGATGTGTGGGGTCTACTCCCTGTGGTCTAGGAACTGGGTGCTTAGCCTGCGGGGGCGGGGGGTGCAGGGGGAGGGATGAGACCAAAGGTGGGGCCAGGAGCTGGTGCTCAGCACCCGCATCCTGCTGGATGAGTCCCGGGCTCTTGTTCATCTCAAGTATTTCTTTCTTTTTTTTTTCAAAAGAATCTGCCTGCAGTGCAGGCGTTCAATTCGTGGGTCGGGAAGATCCCCTGGAGAAGGAAATGGCAACCCACTCCAGTATCCTTGCCTGGAAAATCCCATTCCACGTGAGCCAGAGCACCATCACCCCGAGCCGCGCCGTCAAGACCGGCCCCCTGCCCCCAGCCCTCCCACTTGCCCTCGTCTTCCCCCAGGCTGCCCACAGTGGCCCCGGGACGGGCTCACAGAGGCGGAGGCCCGACGGGAGTCACGCCCGAGGCCGGTCTGGGCGGCACCCACGCCTGTTTGCAAACCTGGTCTCAGCGCCTCGCATCTGCAACAGCTGCATGTCCCCGTCCCTTCGCCCCTTCCTCTGAGCACAGTCCCCCTGGTCTGGGTGGTGGCGTGTGCGCCGCGGTCGTCCTGCGGCCGGAACCTGCGCGGCGCGGCCGGCTGGGGACCCCGCCACCCAGACCAGGCGCGCGTGAGCCGCGCCCGTGCTCCCCACGCCGCGGGCGTGCTTCCTGGACCTCAGCGAGCCAGCGCGGACAGAGCCTTCAGCACCGCAGCCCGCGGGCTCTGCAGACGAAACAGGACGTCAGAGGGATCGAGACGGGCAGATTCGCAGCAAGGCAGAGCTTCTGCTTTTCACAGTGACGAGGCTGACTGGAAAGCGTGGGGTTGGAAAGCTTGTATCTTCACACAACAGGCATTTCTTTGTCGCTGTTGGTGGGGGTGGTGGTTTTCTGTCTTGGAGCCACTGTTTCGACCTGCCCTCTAGAGACACTTGGCTCGAGGATGCTGTCAGCCAGCCAGCCACCCCCAGGACCTTCTCAGCCCTGTTTTCACTTTAGCCACAGGGCAGAGCCACTAGCTGCATATTCACGGCTGCACCGCTCTGTCCTCCTTTAAGAAAACCGGAAACTAATACAGCAAACAGACAATGCCTAGGAGGGGAATTAAGACAAAACCAGGGTGCTTGGTTCAGGGCGTGGCTCTCAGTCCTTACTAGCAGGCTGAGACCTGCTCTGCGGACGCGGCCAGCACCCCCGTGTCTTGCTTCTGGCGGCGCCTGGGGGCCATTGATCCAGAGGCTCGCTTCTAGGAAACAGGGCGGTGTCACATGCCCCCAGAAGTCTCCACACCTGGGCAGGTGTGTGCAGTGGGGGTGCATCCTGAGAACGGCTTGGACTGTGTATGTGCATGGCCATCCACGGGCTGATCTCAAAACACAGGATCCATGCCCTTGAAGTCCTAAACACACTATCGCTCGGGTCAAAGGTGCCCAAATGCAGCGATTGCTCCCCAAGCGTCCTCTGTCCTTCTCACCCCGCTTCTGAGAAACAGCCTTGCTGTGAAGGGAAACCACTAACAGACTGGACTTCAGGGCTTCGGTCCTTAGCGTTAGAAGGGATGGAGGCTGCCCGAGACCCCTCATGGCTCTGATGCTATGTGACCAGGCGAGTTAGGAATGTGAGATGTTGTGGTTCGAATGGCCCACAGGCTTACCCAGCAGTGTGACTTCCCCAAAGGACTTTGGAGACAGTCCCTTGAAGGATAATCCACGAAGTGATGGATGATCCCTGGAGGGAGGGAGGTACCACTGGAGGGTGAGGACGGGTCTCTGTGCCCCTGGCTGCCGCCTGGATGTCCAGCTGAGGTGGGGATGGGGGAGCCACCTGGCACCTGGAGGGCGGCCGGAGGGAGTCTGAGGGGCCGCCTGGGGAGCCTTCCTGCCCGCCCCCTCCTCTGGGTCTGGCTGGGTCCTGCTGATCCTGCAGGTCTGCCCCAGACATCCCCCTTGAAGATCCCCTTTTCTGCGCAGCGCTCGCCACGTTTAGATGGGACTCATCCTTTTGCCCCGTCTCTTGGAAGTAGGGCCGACGTCTCCCACTGTCTCTGAACCTCTGTGTCATGCACCCGAAACGCACATGATGCTGTAAATCGACTTTATACTTCAGTACATGCTTTTTATAAAATAAAAAAAAAAGCAAAAGTGAAAGCTCTGGGAAAGAGTTTTTTAAAAAGATTCTTCCGTGCAAGTTTGTGGGGTGATAGTTCATGTCTCTTAATCACCAGATAATATCCCATGGACTGAATAGACCAAGCCTGTTGATCTTTTTAAATAAAGAAAATGACATTTGGCGGGGGGAGGTGAAAAGAAAATGCTTTCTTCACCCGTGAAGCTTTTCCTTTTGTTTCTCTTCCCTATTGCCTTATACCAAAGTTATAAAAGGCTTAAGTGTAACGAAACGAAGTTGGCGAGCCACGGGGCCACTACAGTGCGCGTCTCTACGCTCCTGTTTCGGTGGTGGGGCCGCCCCAAGGGTGCATATAAAGGCTCCATGACCTCACTTATTAAAAATAGAGCAGGTCTCCACTGCGCTCTCACGGGGCAGCCTGGAACACAGCCTCCCATTGCTGCGTTGCGTTCTATAAAAACACTCCAGGGCATGAGTCATTAGAGGTGTTTAATTCGCCGCTCATTTCCCAGCTCTACTAGAGCTCAAGTTAGGTGGACTCACTGGGTGCTTGGTGGAATCTCCAGCACCAAGGAGTCCGGACTGAGGCTGGGAGGAGCCACACCGGCCAGCTGTCAGCTGGCCGACACCAACTCCATGCCTGACCCACCAGCCCTGAGCCGCTGGCCATCTTCAGTTGGGTTTTAATTTTAAGATACGCAACGCGTTGTTCTGTAAAAGCTGTTTGAATGAAATGCTTTCCAGTGAGCCTTTTACCCAGCTGCTGCTGTTGCTAAGTCACTTCATTTGTGTCCGACTCTGTGCGACCCCATAGACGGCAGCCCACCAGGCTCCCCCGTCCCTGGGATTCTCCAGCCAAGAACACTGGAGTGGGTTGCCATTTCCTTCTCCAATGNTTCGCTGGCCCCTACGTGTGTGCTGCTGCTGCTGCTAAGTCGCTTCAGTCGTGTCCGACTCTGTGCGACCCCATAGACGGCAGCCCACCAGGCTCCCCCGTCCCTGGGATTCTCCAGGCAAGAACACTGGAGTGGGTTGCCATTTCCTTCTCCAATGCAGGAAAGTGAAAAGTGAAAGTGAAGTCGCTCAGTCGTGTCCGACTCTTCCCGACCCCATGGACTGCAGCCCACCAGGCTCCTCTGTCCATGGGATTTTCCAGGCAAAAGTACTGGAGTGGGGTGCCATTACCTCAGGTTAAACTCTGCCCCAACATAAGGGGTAAATTCTTTACTTGGTTTTCTTACCACAAGTAAGAGAAGTTAGCTAAAAATATCAGAGTGTATCAGATACATAAAGCACTTTATGCCACAGAGTGTTTTTAAAACTTCATGTTTATTAACTCGTTTAATCCTCACAACCCTATGAAGGAAATTTCTCTATAAGTTGAAGAGATAGTAGCCACAGAGCTTAAGTAATTTTTGGAGATTTGAGTGCAGGCAGCTTCTCTAATACTAAAGCAAATCAATTATAAGTTTTTAAAAACAATGTTACTTCTTAATGTTTATCTCTTAATATATCAAATCCACATCTTTCTCAGGACTTACGGGTATTGTCCATTCCACATCGCACCAAGAGATAGCACCATCCAGCCCCAAATAACTGATTACAAAATAGGCTCTATAATTCATTTCTTGGAAATATGGTGGAACTGGTGTTCTAGACATGTTCATCCTAAAGGAGATTAGTCCTGGATGTTGACTGAAAGACTGATGCTAAAACTGAAACTCCAGTACTTTGGCCACCTCATGCGAAGAGTTAACTCCTTGGAAAAAACCCTGATGCTGGGAAGGATTGGGGGCAGGAGGAGAAGGGGACGACAGAAGATGAGATGGCTGGGTGGCATCACCGACTCGATGGACATGAGTTTGGGTAAACTCTGGGAGATGGTGATGGACACGCTGCGATTCATGGGGTCACAAAGAGTTAGACGCGACTGAACTGAACTGAATTATTTGCCCAACAAAATATTTAAAGCTGCTGAATAAAATATAGCAAACATCCTTTAAATGCTTGGGTGAGTGAATAAACACCAGGAGTATCCAGGGAACAAAATGAAAAGAGACCAGAGAACTGAAGAAGTAGCTGGCTCTGAACCTGTGGCTACATTGGGGCCTTTGATGCGTTTTATAGCCAGAATTTACTGGGTGCATGAGGGCAAGACACAATGCACTAGACCAATGTCAAGTGAGGAATTGGAATAAAGATCTCCTTATAAGGCCAGGGCCTGGAAGGGCTAAGCACTCATAAAAAGGTGCGTGAGAAACAAATCAGCATTCTTGCAAAGAAAGATGACAAGGGAACATCTCAGCTTGGGCTCAGGATTCAGTTCAGTCCAGTTCAGTTGCTCATTCGTGTCTGACTCTTTGCAACCCCATGAATCGCAGCACGTCCATCACCAACTCCCGGAGCTTACCCAAGCTCATGTCCATCGAATCGGTGATGCCACCCAGCCATCTCATCCTCTGTCGTCCCCTTCTCCTCCTGCCCCTAATCCTTCCCAGCCTCAGGGTTTTTTCCAAGGAGTCAACTCTTCGCATGAGGTGGCCAAAGTACTGAAGTTTCAGCTTCAGCATCAGTCCTCCCAATGAACATCCAGGACTAATCTCCTTTAGGATGAACTGGTTGGATCTCCTTGCAGTCCAAGGGACTCTCAAGAGTCTTCTCTAACACCACAGTTCAAAAGCCTCAGTTCTTCGGCACTCAGCTTTCTTCACAGTCCAGCTCTCACATCCATACATGACCACTGGGAAAACCACAGCCTTGACTAGACGGACCTTTGTTGGCAAAGTAATGTCTCTGCTTTTCAGTATGCTATCTTGGTCTAACTTTCCTTCCAAGGAGTAAGTGTCTTTTAATTTCATGGCTGCAGTCAACATCTGCAGTGATTTTGGAGCCCCCCCCCAAAAAAGTCTGACACTGTTTCCACTGTTTCTTCATCTATTTCCCATGAAGTGATGGGACCAGATGCCATGATCTTAGTTTTCTGAATGTTAAGCTTTAAGCCAACTTTTTCACTCTTCAAAGAGGCTTTTTAGTTCCTTTTCACTTTCTGCAAGGGTGGTGTCATCTGCCTATCTGAGGTTATTGATATTTCTCCCGGCAATTTTGATTCCAGCTGGTGCTTCTTCCAGCCCAACGTTTCTCATGATGTACTCTGCATATAAGTTAAATAAGCAGGGTGACAATATACAGCCTTGACATACTCTTTTTCCTATTTGGAACCAGTCTGTTGTTCCATGTCCTGTTCGAACTGTTGCTTCCTGACCTGCATATAGGTTTCTCAAGAGGCTCAACATTAGAGAAAAAAAAATAATCTTTGCTGAAACTAT
The DNA here is from genome assembly GCA_006410675.1 of Oreotragus oreotragus. Taxonomy (NCBI): domain Eukaryota; kingdom Metazoa; phylum Chordata; class Mammalia; order Artiodactyla; family Bovidae; genus Oreotragus; species Oreotragus oreotragus. Next base: position 394,891 of record SJYX01007270.1, on the reverse strand, counting down.
GTAACCACACACTTACCCTTGCAAGAATCTAGGGTTTGAATTCACATTGCCTTTACCAGGAACCCCAAGCTAAGAAACTAAAAAAGTTGCCCCAAGGTACCTGGAAAAAACCCACAAATATTCCCTGTATAGCAACATCAATGCAGGCCCCACAAGATTCTGGTAGATTAAATTCTGCTGATTGTGAACACGCAATCCAAAATGTACTGTATGAATAACAGTCAGCAGCAAAACCACTGGCAACCCACTCCAGTATTCTTGCCTGGAGAATCCCAGGGACGGGGAAGCCTGGTGGGCTGCCGTCTATGGGGTCACACAGAGTCAGACACGACTGAAGTGACTTAGCAGCAGCAGCAGCAGCAGCAAAACCACAGAGTGTTTAATAAATAAGAGGGGATATAAAACATAAAAAGAAATAAAGGAAAGAGTCCAGAAGAAGAAGAAATGCTATCAAGAAAGAGTAGGCCTATTTTTTTTATATAGAATCAAATATATCAACTAACATGAAAAAATATATTCACCAAGGTTCAAGGCTTGATGGATAGATTAAATGTAGTTGAAGAGAGAAATAGTGAACTGGAAAATAAAGCTAGGAAAATTATCCAGAATGCAGTAAAAGAGATAAAGACATGAAAAAAAAAAACCTTATAAGACATGGAAAATGGAATGAAGATTCAACACACAGGTGATCAGTATTCTAGAAAAAGAGAATAGGAAAAATGAGGGAGAGACAACACTCAAAGTGATAATATTGTAGAGTCAGTTTTGCAGAGTTGATGAATGATCCAGAGTCAAGCATCCCAAGCAAAATAAATTTATTTCTATCATACTAAAACTACGAAATACTAAAACAAAGTGATGGTCTTAAAACAACCAGACAGAAAGTTTTTCATTTGGAAGGGCTTTGCCATGTCAATGAGAGTCAGAAACCAGTGAAATATTTTCCAGGTTCTGGGGGAAAAAAACTGTCAGTGCAGAACTATATAACCAGCTAAACTATCTGCAAGAGAGAGTATGAAATAAGGACATGTTTACCACTAATAAATCCTTATTGAAAGAACTACTAGAGGGTATACTTCCTGAAGAACAGTAAGTCTAGAAAGAAGGCTTGTGGTATAAAGACATGATGAACAAATAAATGGTACAGCTTCTAATGCACTTTACCTATATTCTTTGCTCTTTCCTGCTTAGAGAGTGTCATCTCCTTGCCTTGAGATTTTCTCTAAGATGTCTTGCTCTTTCATCAGCTAAGATCAAGACATAGCTTTTTGTCTTGTTGAACTTTTTGACCCAGTTGAACTCTTCCACGGACTTTTGGCTTTCAACCTGAGTTACCCAAGACTTCTTCACGGTAGGCATCAGTTCCATTATGATTTTATAGTGGAAGGTCTGTCTGAAAGAACAGGAAATGTTCTCAAGTCTTTTGGGTCTCAGATGCTATGCTAAGTATCGTATAGTCCTGCTCTAAAGAGTCAGTCTGTTCCAGGGAGGCTCCCTTCTCAGTGGATTCATGGGCACTCATCACAAAGCAATTTGAGGGATGAAAAATAGATTTGGCCAGTCATGTTCTTCAAATGGTACCCAAACCACAGAGCTTGGAATTGAGGGATTAGTAGCATATCCGTCCTATGGGGTCACAAAGAGTTGGACATGACTTAGCAACTGAATAACAACAGCAAGCGTATCCGTAGACCTACCAGACAGCACTGCCCATGGGTTGATTTTCCACTTCCACACCTGCATTTCTGGACATCTGTATCCCTTGTTCACTCAGGCTCCTGATGTTGAATGTCTCCTGCATTAACTAGTTAGGGAATGAAGTGAAGTGATGATTGGGGTTACTCTCAACCTGAGAGCCTAGTTTGCCACACACACACAGAACCAGGCAACATTAAAATTCAAAACTCAGGCCACTGAATCTGAAATGTATGTTTGCAAACTGTCTGATTTCATGTCTGCCTCAGATGTCCCATGAATACAAATCACCTCATTTGGAGGTGGAGGAGCAGGGAGGAAGAAACCTAAGAAAGATCTCCAAAACAAATCTTTAATTCGGATGAGGATAATAGAATGTAATCCCGTTTCAAGTCTGTCAGCATTCCTTTGATGATTACAAATGAGTCCCTTTTCCCCTGCAATGTGGGGGAATAATCTGGATAAAATAACCCTTTTTGTCTGCAAAGGCCCAAGTGATGCATACTCGTGACAGCTTTCAGAGTAGTGTTTCAGAGCCTGAGAAGGGCGCTCTGCTACCAAGACCTTCCCTTTTTTCTCTTGACTTAGAAGACTTTTCACTCTTTTCATGTTTGGCGGCTTCCAAAGTTCTCAGGCTTAGAAATCATAAATCAATCATAGTACTGTACTCTGGAACGAGAGAGACATGGGTCAGGGAGCCCTTTTTGTTCTCTGTTTGTTCACTGGGAGACAGGTGGGGATGAGAACGCATGATCTTATCTAGAAGGCTAATTTGTACAGCTTTTGAGGGACATGCTTAAGGGAGTGTATAAGATTAGAGTCTCCTTTCTATTAAAAAAAAATGTACACTGACCCAAGTTCAGGCTCACATGCCTTTTTTGTTCATGTGATGGTGAAATTAAGGGACAGTTGTTTTTAAACACCTTCCTCTGTTTTGTGAGGCTAAACACACCTCCCAAAGCTAACCATACCAAATGCTTTGTGAATAAGTCAGACTGGATGTAAAGACATCCTGAGGCTGTCCAATCCACAGCCTCAGGATGGAAAGGGTCTCCAAGGCCCCGATGCTGCAGGACCTGTTGTGTGGAGTCAGTCCTGCAGGCTGTGAATTCTACAGACCAGAGCCTGTGGTCTTCTGTGTTTTCACTTCTTTAAAGCTCACTTTAAGTGTGAAGGACTCTTTCTTTTTTAGAGCAAAGGGCCCCAGGATTTTTTTCCCCCAGGGTTATGTGTAAATAGTGTTATGGGTCCCTAAGCCATAAACTTAGACTCTCGCAAAGAGTCGGACACGACTGAGCGACTGAACTGAACTGAACTGAAGCCATAAACTAGTACTTTGAGGAAAAAGGCCTGCTTTTGTCTCGGACTTCTGTGTTTCTCTCTGGATGATCAAGGCGGGTTGTTAGGGCTTGTCGGTCTTCACCAAAGATTCCACGTGGTCCTTGGAGTAGGTAACTATCTTCACTCAATGCAAATTTTGCTTCTTCTAACATTGAGTCTAAACCAGTGATTCTCAATATTCTGCTTAACACAAAAGAAGACAAAGACAAATGCTATGTATTACTTATATGTGGAATTGAAAAAATAATACAACTGAATATATATACAGCACAGAAACAGACTCATAGACATATGAGCTAGTGGTTACCAAGGTTCAGAGGGGAGGTGGGAGGGATAGATTAGGGACATGAATTAACAAACTACTATATATAAAATAGATAAGCAGCAAGCATTTACTCTGTAATAGTGGGAATTATGGGCTCCCCAGGTAGCTCAGTGGTAAAGAATCCACCTGCCAATGCAGGAGACCCAACTTTGGTCCCTGGGTTGGGAAAATCCCTAGAGGAGGAAACGGCAACCCACTCCAGTATTCTTGCCTGGAAAATCCTATGGACAGAGGAGCCTGGCAGGCTGCAGTCCGTGGGGCCACCAAGAGTCAGACACGACTGAACATGCACGCATGCACACATGCATGCACTCACTGGGAAATATACCCATCATCTTGTAATAAGCTGTAATGGATTATATCCTTAAAAACACTGAATCGCTGTGCTGCACATCTGAAATGAACACAACCTTGTACATCAACTACGTTTCAATAAGCAATAAAATAATAAATAAACCAATGATGCTCAACCCAGAAAACATTTGTTCCCTGAGGAATATTTGACAATGTCTGGAGGCAATTGGATTCGTTACAACTAAGGGTGCTATTGGCACCTAGTGAGTAGAAGCCAGGAATGCTGCTAAACCTCCTACAGTGCATGGGGCGGCCCCCACAGCAGGAAATGACCTGGTCCTCAGTCCTCACTTTGAGGTTGAGGAACACTGGGCCAGACCAGCCGACATTCCATGGTTTTATTTTCTACATATTTGGAATCTCAAGAAGGTGTGACCTATTTTTAAACACTGAAGTTGAGTGTGGAAAACCTAGAGAGAGCTCCATGATGCTCTTCTCATGGCCAGCTTGCCTCACACAACCACCCAAAACTCTCAGTTCCTCGAAGCCAAGGACATGGCAATCCAGGCACTGTGTGTCCTCACACTCTCACCTAGGGGACTTATATTCATGTTCCTTCCACCCTCACCTTCCTTACAGAACTTGCCTGTGCCGAAAAATTGATGCTTTCAAATTGTGGTGCTGGAGAAGACTCCGGAGAGTCCCTTGGACAGCAAGGAGATCAAACCAGTCAATCCTAAAGGAAATCAGTCGTAAATATTCACTGTAAGGACTGATGCTGAAGCTGCAGTACTTTGGCCACCTGATACGAACAGTCAACTCATTGGAAAACACCCTGATGCTGGGAAAGATTGAGGGCAGGAAGACAAGGGGGCAACGGAGGATGAATAGCTGGGTGGCATCATCAACTCAATGGAAATGAGTTTGAGCAAGCAGGGAGACAGTGGAGGACAGGGAAGCCTGGCGTATTGCAGTCCATGAGATCTCAAAAAGCTGAACATGACTTAGTGACTGAACAACTGGCCCTTTTGTCCTCCTTATTTCAAGCTCAAATACTCACCATCATTAATGTCAGTCTAAAATATCCCTCTAGATGGAGAGTTGTTGAGACTTGAAGTCAGTTGCTTTCTCACAGTGCAAGGATGTCTTTGCAACACTTCTCAATTATTTCACAACATCAGCAAGGCAGTTGTGGGCACGGGGTAGGAGGAGGAACAACTTGATTTGAATTTTTAAAAGGAAGACAGCAAGTCTTGAAAACCACATGCAGATTTGGTTCCTCCCACTGCCTTCCCCTACTTGCCTCCTTCTCTGTTCCTGTTCCTGTTCCTCTTGCACCTTCTCTGACCCCCGCCCCCACCTTTGCACCCACAGACAGAAAGCACATAGATCCGCTGATATTTCTATGCAAGGTCATGTCCTCTTCTATGTGTTGTTGTTGGTCAGTCACCAAGTTGTATCCAACCCATTGTGACCCATGGGCTGCAGCACGCCAGGCCTATCTGTCCTTCACCATCTCTTGGAGTTTGCCCAAGTTCACGTCCATTGAATCGGTGGAGGAGGGAATGGCAAACCACTCCAGGATTCTTGCCGTGAGAACGCCTTCTCTGTACTGCATGTTATATGAAGACTTCCGTTCAAAGATGGATATGAGAGTGTTGATTGCATGGGTGAATCATTTAGCGCTACTTCAGGGCGACTCTGTCCACTCTTCTCTGCCGAATGGCATCACCTTATCAGGCCACATTTGCAGTTCCAGTGGTCGTGGGACTCACCGAGCCCACACCGAATAGGAGAATCAAGCGGATTCCTCTGAAATGGTAACTACCCACCTCTGCCCAGGGGCCACCAGCCCGGAGGACAGCTACCCATGTCAGAGCTTGCGTTCCTGTCACCCTTCTTTCAAACAGGTTGCAGCTCTAATTAAAATACTTCTTTCCTTCTGCCAAAAGCAGAGAAAATATAGTATTGTTTCCAAAAGAGCGGGCAGGGGCACCAGCGGGAATGGGTGTGCAGTATTTGTACAGTTTTGTGACTCAGTACATCTGAATCTCCAAGCATTTTAAGAGCTTTGTCCAAAAAAAAAAAAAGGTCTATTGTGTGCCTCTTGGCACTGAAGAAAATAGCAGGCCTGTCAGAACTCTGTTTCAGATTTAATTTTAAAGTGGGTGATGTAAGAATGTTGTCCAACAGGAGAGCTTTGCTTCTTTTTCTCATTTCTGCCCATTTTGGTGTGAGAGAACTTGAGTTCTCTGAATCCATTCATATTAACAAATCAAAGCTTCTTCCCTTGACATTGTTTTAATGAAAAGGCATCACGTTCCAAAGCAAAGTACGGTATGTCTCTAAAATGTATATGACCTCTTAGAATAAAAGTAAAAATATATTTGACTATATTTGTTATTTTCCTCTCTCTATGGCACACTTCAGTCATGCCCAACTCTTTGCAGCCCCATGGACTGTAGCCCACCAGGCTCCTCTGACCACAGGATTCTCCAGGCAAGAATACTGGAGTGGGTTGCCACACCCTCCTCCAGGGGATCTTCTTGACCCAGGGATTGAACCTGAGTCTTCTGCGCCTCCCGCTTTGACAGCTAGATTCTTTACCACTGAGCCACCGGGGAAGCTTTATGTGTGTATATATAGACACATATACAGAGCGTCTTCTTACATTATCTTCTCTCTTTTTTTAATACAGTTAAAATTTTTTTTTCATTTTTAATTGAAATATAGTTGATTTACAACATTTCAGGTATACAGCAAAATGATTCATATATATATGTACGTATGTATATATTCTTTTTTAGATCTTTTCCATTATAGGTTATTACAAGATACTGAGTGCAGTTCTCTGTAGTAAGTCCTTGCTGGTTATCTCTTTTATATATAGTAGTGTGTATCTGTTCATCTCAAACTCCCAATTTATCCCTCTCTTTCCCTTTCCCCCTTTGGTACCCGTAGGTTTGTTCTGTACGTCTGTGAGTCTCTTTTTTTATCAGTACACATTTGAAAATGTAGACATAGAGACATTACTGACTTTCCCCAATGCTCCTTGCACTTGGGATGTGCTTCCGGGTACCGTGCTCATCATCAGTCGTGGGTATAAATGTAAAAACAACCAGAAAAGGGGCTTCTCTAGTGAGCTAGTGGTGGAGAATCTGCCTGCCAATGCAGGTGATGGGGTTTCAATCCCTGGTGTTGGAAGAGCCCACTTGCTGCAGAACAGCTGGGCCTGGGTGCCACAGCCTGTGCTCTGGAGCCTGGGAGCCACAACTACTGAACCTATGCGCCCCAACCACCAAAGCCTGAGTGCGCTGCAGCCCATGCTGTGAACCAGAGAAGCCACCGAAATAAGAAGCAGACCCCCTGCAACAGCAGTGAAGACCCAGCACAGCCAAAGACAAATAAATAATAAAGTTACTTTAAAAATAAGCAGAAAAGAGCTTTTTTGCAAGGTTCTGCTTTCCTAGTTGTTTCTTTCCCCAGATATTAAGCACTGGACAGTGATTTTTTCTCACCCCATTGACATTTTAATATAGAGTACACATTTATCATCCATGTCTCTGTGTTAATAAACATTATATACTGTGCTTAAAAAAAAAAAAAGAACCAAAGCATGGTATTCCACCCTTGGATTCAGCTGAACTGTGAATACTGAGTATGTTGTAAGCTTCAGGGCCGGGAAAACTTTTTACGATTTTGCAAACACCACCCCACCCCAGTACTCTTGCCTGGAAAATCCAATGGACAGAGTAGCCTGGTGGGCTGCAGTCCATGGGGTCGCTAACAGTCGGACAGACTGAGCGACTTCACTTTCACTTTTCTCTTTCATGCATTGGAGAAGGAAATGGCAACCCACTCCAGTATTCTTGCCTGGAGAATCCCAGGGATGGGGTAGCCTGGTGGGCTGCCGTCTATGGGGTCACACAGAGTCGGACACGACTGAAGTGACTTAGCAGCAGCAGCAGCAGCAGCAGTCTACCTTATGGGAGTGACTTTTCACCCAAACCAGTCTTTTGGGCTCTGCACACAGCACCACCGGTCCTTGGCAAAACAGTCTCTATTTCCTTCTTCCTGGTTTCTGGAAAGCTCCCTTAAACACCTGGACAGTCACTGAATTCAAAGTTTGTATTTTTTCCGTAATGGGAAATTTAACATGTAGACCTCATACACAAGACAGATTGTACCATCCATGTTGCACACGTGGTCCAAGATAGAGTCAGACCACGGATGAGAAGATTGGTCCCTGGAAGAGCTTTGGAAACCAAACAAAGATAAACCTACCATGACTCTCCATGGGCCCAGGTTGTTACTGCAAGGAAATCTGGCCAAAGGGAGTGTCTTAGTTATTTGCTCCTGTGTGTGTAACTGCACAGGCACACACACTTACAAACACACACTCACACAAGTGAGGGCCCTTTCATCCTCAGAATGCAGTCAGTGACATGTGACCTAAGCTCAAACTACAGTCTTCCGTGGAACCTTCTGGACTATGACTTGCTACAGCCTTAGTGTCTTTCTTGAGAGTATTCACCATTCATCCTCATTACCAACTTATGCATTTTCTTTCTGTGGCAAAGGTAAATTATTAGGCAGCATATAAGCAGTCTGATATACTGAGAGTCTTAAGAAGATCAGATGTTTGTGATTCAGCCTCACAAATTGGGTTAAAATTGCAGGCCTAAGTGCTTGATTGTAAATTTACATCATTATCATTATTATTCCAGCACACTGTGAAGTATGGACGTTACCTGTCCATATCTGCATTTTCTCAGGCTGTGGGGAAGAGTGAATTTGCTGGAATCACCAAAGCCTGAGAACCAGGGGAAACAGCCAAGCATTTCTCACTGCAGGGCATTCGGGACCCAGGGCCGACTCCACTGCATACTAAATCCTTCCTCAGTTGGATTTTAATTTAATTATCACCAGGGAATTAAAATTTTGAAAGGACGATATGCAGACCTTAGAAACCAAGCTATCCAATAGAAATATGATGTAATCCATGGAGGTAATATTAAATATCCTTTCGTTATTGTTCAGTTGGTAAGTCCTGTCTGACTCTTTGCATCCCCATGGACTGCAGCATGCCAGGTTTTCCTGCCCTTTACTATCTCCCGGAGTTCGCTCAAATTCATGCCCATTGAGTCAGTGATGCCATCCTCTGTCATCCCCTTCTCTTCCTGCCTTCAATCTTTCCCCAGCATCAGTCCAATGAGCTGACTCCTCACATCAGGTGGCCAAAGTATTGGAGTTTCAGCTTCAGCATCAGTCCTTTCAGTGACTATTCAGGTAGCCACACTAGAAAAACTAAAAGAGGTGAAATGAATTTTCATAGAAAATTTTATTTAACCCAGTGCTCCCAAAGTATGATCCTTTCCACCTTAATCAGTAGTTTTTATTGATTTTTAATTTAAAAATATTTTTATGAGACTTCAAAGCTAACATTTTTATTTCAAGCTTTTAAAAATTAATTATTAAAGAGATAGTTGTTTTCTTTGGCTTATGAGGACTTGACAACCTGGGGTGTGTTTTACACTTACAGCTCATCTCAACTCAGCCTGGCCTCATCTCAAGGGCTCAGTAGCCACGTGTGACCTGGGGCCACCATTCCAAGCAGTGCAGTGTTAGAAGGTTGAGCTAGGCATGGAAGTTTTAGAAGTCCACAGCAGGGCAGCTTTGAGGTCTGGGATCAGCACGCTGCCTTTGTTCTCAGTGAGGACACCTTCCTTTTGCAAAGTGCCATCAGGCTGCGTCATGAGGGGCCAGAGGCGGCCACCCTAGTCCCCCGGGGAACTTGACCTCCCCAGCTCTCCTGCTTTCCATGTGGGGGATCATGGGTGTCCTGCTTCCTCCAACCCCTTTCCCGGAGAACCATCCTAGACTTCGGTCCTTGGGAAGGGAGAGAGGGCAGCCAGGAGTCACCCAACTGTGGCAGAACCTCCCAGCAGTACCAGAAGTTGACCAGCCCTAATCGCCTTCATCTCTTTCTGCCATGAGAATGTCAGGCTGTCCTCTGCACACCCGCTGCATCGGGGCATCAGAGCTCAGAGATGTATCCTCCTCCTGGAAGCTCATTTCTCCTGGAAGCTGCTCTCTGTTAACCTCAGCCTACAGCAGAGAACCCAGGCTGGAATTTGCCACCAGGTCTCTCAACTTATTAGATACAGGACCAAGACTGGACCCAGGAGGATTCTGCTCCTGTTTGGGGTCACTGTGCTGGATCTCAGGATTAGCCCTCAAAAGGAACAGACATGAAGGGTTCAGAAAGACCCCAGCTCAGAGCTCTCCCCTCATCTGACAATACCAGGGGCTGAACTGGCTCTTTATTATTCCCCTGGGCCTCCTGCTAGAATCACCTTGGGGGTTCTTTCAAATATACTGATGTCTGGAGCTCCTTCCCAGGCTAATTGAATTGGAATTTCTGGGCTGGGACCTGGGCATTGATATTTTTAAATCTCCTGAGGTGGTTCTGCCCTTCAGTCATAGTTGAGACTTGCTGGAAAGCATTGCACACTCTTAAATCTACCCATGTATTAATTCAGTATTTATTATTTTTCCAGACACAAAAAATTTGTAATATTAGTACAAAGACTTCCTTTATAGCCTTCATCCAGATTCCCTGAATGTTTTCATTTTATCAGATTCCCCTTATTCTTCTCTAAGTTGCACATAAGATGTCCTTTCCTCCCATGTACTCCCCTGTGTTCCTTAAGAACAAGGACACTGTCTTACATAATCAAGAACAATGATCAAAATCAAGATCAAAATAGGAACTTGCTACCCTATTGCTTTCTGATCTACAGACCTCATTCAGATTTCACCATTTGTTCCAAAAATGTACTTGGGAGCACAGGAAGATCCCAGATCATGTGTTATTTTCAGTTATCATGTCCCTTTAGTCTCCTTGCAAGCTAGAACTGCCGTCCAGTCTGTATCCTTCACGACACTGGCATTTTTGAAGATTATGAGATGGTCATTTTATGGAGCATCCCTTAGACTGGATTCGTCTGATTTTTTGTCTTATGTATTTGTGCAGAATGTCCCAGCAATGAAGCTGTGTTTTTTTTTCAGTGCATTGCATGGTGAGGAATAGGATGTTGGTAACCCTGTTACTCCGAAGTGACTTTGATGTTTAGTGAAGATGACTTTTAGATGAAAAGTGCCATCATCAGCCGTCCTCACACAGATTGAATCACTGTAGGTAGCAATATGTCTAGCAAAGTTCTTTGGGCCTTGAACTCAGGAGAAACAAGTCTTAAAGCAGAAGTTGTTGTGCCGTTACTCAGTCATGTCCAACTCTTTGTGACCCCCATGGACTGTAACACGCCAGGTTCCTCTGTCCTACACTTTCTCCCAGAGTTTGCTCAAACTCACGGCCATTGAGTCGGTGATGCCATCCAACCATCTCCTCCTCTGTCGTCCCCTTCTCCTCCTGCCTTCAGTCTNACAAGTCTTAAAGCAGAAGTTGTTGTGCCGTTACTCAGTCATGTCCAACTCTTTGTGACCCCCATGGACTGTAACACGCCAGGTTCCTCTGTCCTACACTTTCTCCCAGAGTTTGCTCAAACTCACGGCCATTGAGTCGGTGATGCCATCCAACCATCTCCTCCTCTGTCGTCCCCTTCTCCTCCTGCCTTCAGTCTTCCCCAGCATCAGGGTCTTTTCCAATAAATGGGCTCTGAGCATCAGGTGGCCAAAGTATTAGAACTTCAGCTTCAGCCACAGTGCTTCCAACGAATATTTGGGGTTGATTTCCTTAGGAGTGACTGGTTTGATCTCCTTGCAGTCTGAGGGACTCTGGAGGGTCTTCTCTAGTGTTACAGTTCAAAAGCATCAGTTCCTCTGTGCTCAACCTTCTTTATGATCGAACTCTCACATCTGTACAGAGGGGAAAGGAAAAAGGTTCTAGAACCTGGAGCTTTGGCAAAGGGAGCTAGTCCAGGAAAGGCACTGCCAGTACTGCTCCTGATGTTGGGATGAAGTGACAAGAGAGCATTTGTTCTGGAAGGAACTTCAGATTAGGGAGGGGGCAAGGAAGAGAGCCTCTGCTTACCTGTGCCTTTGGTGAGGACTAAAATGTTCCTTTTCAATCCTCCATCTAAAACAGAGCAACTGTCTGTTTCAAGGCTTTGACGCACCTCACAGATCCATCTGTTTTTCCCTTTGAGATTGATGGCTTCCAGTTTAGCCCCAGACATAACTCCTGTTAAGATGTTGACCAGTTTGACACTTCTGGCAACTCAACCTGTTTATTATTGACTGCTTATCTCTAGATCAGTTGTGGTTCTTACCACTTCAAAGAACACTAGAACTTCAGTTGGTGGAAGGCATCTGTTTTGCTTCTGGCTCAGAAGACCTTGTGACTCCACAGACAAAGACAGTTATTTAATAAACGATCAAAACTCGGTTTTCCCTCTGTGTGCATGTAGGGCACCGTGTGTTAGGGAAGGGATGGTATTTATTTCTGGCCATCTGGTATACCAGGCCTCGCTGGGCAGCAAGCAGCTTCCCTCGAGCTGCTGTTGCGATTTCTGCTCATGCTTGTCTTTGGCTTGTTATCAGAATGCGTCATTCCCTTTGCTTTGTTCTCTCTCCTTACTTCATGTGTTTACCTTTACCTGGGCTGTTGGGGAAACGTCATATTGTCATGGAGATGGTGGCCACAACAAATTTGAGTTCCCCAAACTCAAGTTGTCCCTGGGTCACTTCCTCATACCTTTGAACCAAACAGCAACTAATGAAGGTAATGATAATAAAGATAAATGTTTATCCTCAGCTGACTCTGGATGTCCCCCCGAAAAGATACTAGAGTCTTTACGTGGTACCTGTGCCCTTATTTGGAGATAGAGTCTTTACGGAAGTAATCTTTACCAAAGTCTTTACAGAAGTAATGAAGTTGTTATACAATGATGCCTAATCCAACAGTTAGGATTATAAGTTTTCTTTCCCCTCTGTATGGATGTGAGAGTTGGCCCATAAAGATGGCTAAGCACCGAAGAATTGTTGCATTTGAACTGTGGTGCTAGAGAAGACTCTCGAGAGTCCAGTGGACTGCAAGGAGATCAAACCAGTCAATCCTAAAGGAAATCAACCCTGAATATTCATTGGAAGGACTNTCCCCTCTGTATGGATGTGAGAGTTGGCCCATAAAGATGGCTAAGCACCGAAGAATTGTTGCATTTGAACTGTGGTGCTAGAGAAGACTCTCGAGAGTCCAGTGGACTGCAAGGAGATCAAACCAGTCAATCCTAAAGGAAATCAACCCTGAATATTCATTGGAAGGACTGTTGCTGAAGCTGAAGTTCCAATATTTTGGCCACCTGATGTGAAGAGCCAATATTTGATAAGTGTTCTTATAAACAGGGGAGGTTTGGACGCAGAGACACAGGGCGAGAAGGCCACGTGAGGATCCGAGTTACGCTGCCACAGGCCAGGAAACAACCAGAGCTGGGGGAGAGGCTTGGAACACAGCCTTCCCTGGAGCTCTGAGAGGGAGTGTGGCCCTATCCACCCCTTGATTTTGGACTTCCAGCCTCCAGAACTGTGAGGCAATACATTTCTGTTCTCCTCAGCCACCAGTCTGTGGTACCTTGTTACAGAAGCCATGGGAAATGAATGCAGGAGAGTTCTGAGCCCTACATAGCTCGGTTAATCTTGACAGCGGTCCCCTGAGATGTGTCATTACTGTTACCTTCATTTTATAGGTGCCCATCTGAGGCTCAGAGAGGGCAGACCGTTTCCCCAAGGTCCCCAGAGCTGGTAACACCTGCTTTCCTCGGCCCCGTGGTACCCGCCTCTGGCTATTGCGTTACTTCTCGCACCTCCTTGGCAGCCACCCTGGGCCTCTTCCTCCTTCCCTCCTGTCTTCCCTCCCTCTCCGTCTCCCCTAAGGGGTCTCCTCTGTCCTCCCATCTCCTCGAGGTCTGCACCCCCAGTGCCCCTGCCCACAGTTCTTCTCACACTAGCCGTCCCCTCGCGTTTCAGCCACTACCTGTTTGCAGATTGCCTCCTGGTCTCTCTCCTCCCAGGTCCCTGTCTGGAGCGTCTAACTCCAGACACTCTGCTGGGACACCCCACGGGCACTCAGAATGGAACCACAGACTCTATTTTCAATGATGAATTTCCCAGGAGGATGGCCCCACCGGTTCAGAACCTGGGAGGGATCCCTTCGTCTCTCCTGTTTCTTTGTACCTCGTCCCCATCCAATTCTAGGGCTAAATCACTGTCATTTCAGTCTCCACCAGCTACATAATCAGCAGGCCCCAGGGAAAAGTGAAAATGGGAGCTCCTTGTTCAGAAATCAAGGAGGAAGAGCTGTTAAAGGTACTAATATTCAGAGCTTTCTCAACACTGTGTTTATTTGCTCTTCACTGTTGTTCTAAGTGAGAAAAGTGGACCCTTTAAATTAGGAGCATGGATTTTATCATCATCTTCATATTAGGCGACGCTAGTTTTAGATACAAATATAAGAACATCGACTAGGTGTATGGAATTACATAAATGATGCCTTCTTGTTTTGTGTATATACTGCCCATTTCTGTGTATACCGCTCTCTACTTTGTCTTACTGATATGTAAGCAGTGGTTGAAAGGAAAAGAAGCTGTGGGAATCTCTGTCTTTCCCTTTCCTTCTATGCCATCATTTGCAGCATGAGTATCTGGCTAATGCGTGGCACTAACAGAAATAAGAAGATACGCTGGGTTTCTGGGTTGTCCAGATTTCCTACGATGTCCCAGCCAGCTTCCCTCATTCAAAGCACATTCCTGTTCTAAGGGAGAGTGTGGTGCTGTCAGCGTGTCCGCTTACCCAGCTGGAGACGCAACATGCTTTCCTGATGCTCACTGTGAGTTTTGCTGGTGGAGTTTCACTTTGGTGGAATTCTCTGCTCAGGACATCTCAGACGCTTTATGACATTGTGATGGCAAGGGACTGTGGGCATCTCCTCTGCTCATGCTCATGGCCTCTTGTCCCATTGGGCTTCATTTACAAAACGCATGCTCAAGGATTAAATTATTAAGACTGTCAAGCTGGTCACAGCAGAGCATTAAACCAAGAGCCTGGCCCTTCTGAGTGTGGAGCTAGCTCTGTGCACCAGCTCGGGTCGCACACCGGTGCTGCAGACTCTGATCTCATCCCTCCGACCCTGTCCCCCTGCTACTGTCTTAGCTCAGGCCTTCATCCTGCCCCCCCCCCCCCCCCCCCCCCCCCCCCCGCCCCCCCACCCCCCCCCCCCCCCCCCCCCCCCCCCCCCCCCCCCCCCCCCCCCCCCCCCCCCCCCCCCCCCCCNTGGCGGTCACCCGAATTTCTTCCTGGGTCTCTCCAGTTCCTCCAGCACGGACTGCTGGATTCAGGATTTCTCGAAATTACAAATCTGACCAGCATCACTTGCCTACCTTCAACCTTCAGTGGGTCCCATCTGACTTTAGGTTAACTTCAAACTCCTTAGGGAAGCCCTACTAACTTCTCTAGCCTTCGCTCCTGACCTCATGCCCTGTCCACCGACCATGCCAAAGGTCTAGAAGTTTCCTTTGAGCCCCTGCGCATGTGGCCCCTGCTGCCTGAGGCTCATTTTCACCTGGTTACCACCTGTGCTTTCTTCAGGCACCACCTCCCGTCTGGAAGCCTTCCTGCTTCCTTCCTGGGTAAGTTACACGTTCCTTATTACTGCCCCCCTCCCACCAGACACCCTCCTCTACCACAGCAGTTAAAATCACTCTGGGCGATTTCCCTGGTCCAGTGGTTAAGACTCCACGCTTCCGCTACAAGGGATATGGGTTTGAACCCTGGCCTGGGAACTAAGATCCCGCATGCTGTGTGGTAAGGCCAAAAAATTTTAAATTAAAAAAAAATCACTCTGAACATAATATTATAACCAAGTATATATAGAGAGATGGAGAAGGAAATGGCAACCCACTCCAGTATTCTTGCCTGGAGAATCCCAGGGACAGAGTCGGACACGCAAGAGTCAGACGTGACTCAGCGGCTAAACCACCATCACCACCACCAGATAGAAAGAAGTGAGCGATTCCTCCTGTAGTCACTGTCTTGGATTCTGGCAGGGGTCGTGAAGTGCCCTTGAACCTGGAGTAGAGACTCAGGTCGAGAGTCGGAGTGGGAACTCACCCTCCACCTCACCGCCAGTGGGCCAACAGATCTGCTGTGTCCGGGAAAGTGGACAACTCCCCTGACACATCAGAGAGCTGTCGTGAGGATAATCATGGCAAGTGAGGTGAAAGTCGCTCAGTCGCGTCCGGCTCTTTGTGACCCCATGGACTTATATATGGTCCATGGACTTCTCCAGGCCAGAATACTGGAGTGGGTAGCCTTTCCCTTCTCCATGGCAAGGCTTTCATTCAAGGTTGAGCATTTCATTTTAAAAAGGAGGGATGACTAATTTTATTTTTTAATTTATTTATTTATTCTTGGCTGCGCTGGGTCCTGGTTGCTGTGCAATGGATTTTCCATCAGGGCGCTTGGGTTTAACAGCTCTGAGGCATGGAAGATCTTAGTTCCCTGAACAGTGATTGAACCCACATCCTCCACACTGGAAGGCAGACTCCCGGCCACTGGATGACCAGGGAGGTCCCTGTGTATATACTTGTATGTGTACTTAGTCCCTCCATCGTGTCCGACTCTTTGTGACCCCATGGACTGTAACTCTCCAGGTTCCTCTGTCCCTGGGATTTCCCAGGCAAGAATGCTGGACTGGGTTGCCATTTCCTCCTCCAGGGGGTCTTTCCAACCTAGGGATCCACCCTGAGTCTCCTGTGTTTCCTGCATTGGCAGGTGGATTCTTTACCACTGAACTGCCTGGGTGTTCAGCAAAAACACAATCCCTGAAAGTAGTTCTGCCTGTTTGAATTATATATAAAGGCTAGCACTCCGTCCCTAATATAGAAATACACTGGTTCTCATTATTTGAAGTGATATGTTCTATTTTAGTTTTTAAATTTTTTATTGACATGTGGTTGATTTACAATATTGTGTTAATTTCTGCTGTACAGCAAAGTGATTCAGTTATACATGTATATCAATATATTTGTCATATACTTTTCCATTATGGTTTATCAAAGAACATTGACTACAGTTCCATGCGCTGTGCTATAGGACCTTGTTATTTATCTGTTCTGAATATACTGGTTTGCATCTGCTAATCTCAAACAACCAACCCATCTCTCTCCCACCCTCCTTCCCCTTGGTAATGACCAGTCCCTTCTCTATGTCTCTGATCCTCTTCCTGTTTCACAGATAGATTCATTTGTGTCATATTTTAGATTCCACATGTAAGTGATATCATCTGGTGTCTCTCTTTCTGACTTATTTCACTCAGTATGACTGTCTCTAGGTCCATCCGTGTTCCTGCAAATATCTCATTCTTATTAGTGGTTGAGTAATATTTCATTGTGTGTATATATATACACACGTTATACCGCATCTTCTTTATCCATTCATCTGTTCTTTCCATATCTTCAGTTCAGTTCAGTCGCTCAGTTGTGTCCGACTCTTTGCGACCCCATGGACTGTAGCACACCAGTCCATCACCAACTCCCGGAGCCTACTCAAACTCGTGTCCACTGAATTGGTGATGCCATCCAACCCTCTCATCCTCTGTTGTCCCCTTCTCCTCCCACCTTCAATCTTTCCTAGCATAAGGGTCTTTTCAAATGAGTCCGTTCTTCACAACAGCTAGCCAAAGTATTGGATTTTCAGCTTCAGCATCAGTCCTTCCAATGTATATTCAGGACTGATTTCTTTTAGGATTGACTGGGTGTATCTCCTTGCAATCTAGGGGACTCTCAAGAGTCT